>CAIGRH010212793.1:0-15751 GCA_903798295.1 Fraxinus nigra | reverse complement strand
GCAAATTTTATGTTTTATCATTTAAAGTGAATTGTTTTAAGTAACTCAAGTCTGATGCAAGTATCGTTTCATCGATTGATGGAACTATGTAGTCTCTCGACCTTATCTGTAAAACCTAACTCAGCCCTAGCGAGTCCAAGTAAAATCAAGTGACCCCATCAACGTTCAAACTAGAAACGACTTACATACAAAAATGTAAAGGACCGCTACAATCTACCGAGACTGAAGTACACTTTCCATTTTTGCTAGGAACGGTAATAGTACGGAGCAGGACTAGGCTACGACAACCATTCCCGTTCCCACCCCTTCGAGAATGTTTTGAAGGACCAAGGCAAGACGTAACAAGGATTAAAAATCCAAATTAATGTGTTTAATTAATTAAATTATTTAAATTTTATAGAATATAATCGAAAAGCATTAAATGAAATAAAAAAAAACTCGGGACGCGTTCACAGAATTTGAACAGACACTAGGGCAATGTGCAGTAAGTTAGGGACGACGATTTTACCGTCGCTATTTTGCGCGTTTGCGTGTCTGAACAGAATGGGGCAATACAGGGCGAGATGGAGACGGGGAATTTTGCCATCTATATTTTCCGCAAGCAATTTTGTGTATTGCCTGAGCATGCTTATATTTCGAAACCTATTTTAATAAATGATCTAGTAATATAAATCTACATCTGCACTGCCAGCACTGGGTATACAACATTCACCTTTGAATCCAAACTTCATTTTTATATGAACCTAAACAGTACAACGAGCATATTAAGCGCTCTCCCTTAATCTCCCTCCTTCCCTCACTCCCTAACGAAACAAAATACTCAAAAACAAAGAAACCTAGTACCAATGGGCACTAACAGAATTTCTGCCAGATGGTGGATTCAACGCATCAACAATGACGATAATATTTCTGCCATAGTCTTATCAGGCATCTGACCTTCATTGTCAACTTCTGCTCCAGACTCGAGGACAGCAGCATCCAATGTCAGCTTTCGTTTTGCAATCTCGTAAACATTCTCGTCAACGGTATCTTTCGTCACCAGCCTTGGAGATAAAAAAACAGAACATTAAATGTAATTTGATACCTTCTGAAAACAAAAATGCAAATGGAGAGAGTGCTGCTACCTGTATACTGTAACAGGTTTGGTTTGCCCAATGCGATGACAGCGATCTTCAGCCTGTCTGTCAATCTGTGGGTTAAAATCCATGTCGTGAATTATGACAGTATCAGCTCCGGTCAAGTTCAATCCTTGTCCTCCAGCTCTTGTAGACAGCAAGCATGCAAAAATTGAAGCATCCTTATTGAAGGTATCGACAATTGTCTGCCTCTCCGTTACCTGCGTACTGACAAGGATATAAAAATAAAAATGAATTCAATAAATTAATGACGCAGTTTTGAATAATAACATCTAATTCACAGTGCCAATCTGTAATGACAATAATAAAATTAACCAGACCCAAGCATCAAGACTAGCAATTTAATTAAGAGCTACTTAGTCATGAACTGAGTAAATGGCAGAATCAGAGAACCAACTGCTCTTTTGGAATTCACTTCTTTGGTTGAGTTTTCTTTATTATTTCCCTCCCTCCTTGAACAAGATTCCTCCACTCCAACCATCAATGAATCCTTATAACCCTCTGTATACTGATAGTCTGATATGTATATACAGTTTCATAGTTGAAAGGACTGTTTATTTTTACCAAGCCCAAAGATTGTAGTCTTGATGCTCTTTGGTTGTGTCCTAGGTCTCCCTTTGTTTCTGTCAGTATTGACAGACCTCTCTGTACTGTCACTTTCATTCTTGTTATAGATCGAGGATTTTTCTATACCCTGATCTTAGTAGTTGTGCTTTGAAAAAGGGTTCTCCGAAGTAAACAAACTTTCTAGAATCCTGGCAGTAGTGTAATCTTTAAATTAGGTCTCACAATAACTGAGTGTGAATCATTATCATCATAAGCTGCCCCTGCCATCCTTGTCATCCCTTGCTATTGATGCAATCAGGGTAGATATAGTGATTTTGATTTGAGGCACGAACATTTAGTATGATTAATGAGGCTTAAACTTGTATTGATTACATGCATATTTTTGTATTTTTAAATTTTTTTTTACACAAATTTTTGGTTCAAGGAGAGGTTTACTCGCCTCACAACAATTAAAAACACCTTAGTACCTGATTTTGCCTTTTTAAATACTGGGAAACTGTAGCTAAATATTTTGAGAAACGTGATCTTACCTTCCATCAAGGCGCCTGTAAGTGACCCCAATTACATCCAAGGTCCACTCCAATATATCAAGCATTGATGTCCACTGGCTAAAAATAAGAACCCGATGTCCAGAAAGCTTTAGCTTGGGAAGAAGTTCCGCTAGTGCCTAAAACACATGCATGAGCACTTCAGTCATTACGTGAGCACGATATATTAAACATCACCTTCTTATAGGTTACTTCTGCAAAAAAACTTGGTAGAACATGCAAGTTACTGAAAACATACCCGACATTTTGCTGAAATCATAACATGTTCATCAGAGAGCATTCCCTTCACATCAGTGTCTCCATAATATAGTAAAAGCTGCAAAGAACAGTCAAATTGTATCTCCTTGCTCACCCATCTCAATCAATATTAATGCTAATTACTCGTGACAGATGAAAAAATACATATAATATTGTAGTTTAAGTTCTTGGGATCTGATTACCAAATAGATGTCAAGTTCTCATGGAGGTGAACCTCGATGTCTATTTTCCCGATATTTGGTCTTTTATATTTAATCAGATCTTCCGAATCAAATTATTCTGATTCATTTCCTGTATTGATTTGTAGTGGGATCAATTTTTTTCTTGGATTCATGTGCAAATTACCTATGACAGAAGTAAATGGAAGAAAATACATATGATGATTTAGATTAAATTCTTGGGATAGATGTCAAGTTATTGTGGAGGCAAACCTTGATGTCTATTTTCCCAATATTTGGCATTCTATATTTAATCAGATATTCTGGAATCAAATCATTCCCATTCATTTCCTGTTTTAATTTGTAATGGGATCACTATTTGTTCTTGGATTAATGACAAGGCTTCATGCTATAACTGACCTGCAGCATATTAAAAGTTCTATTTATCTTAGTTTAAATGTCTTATTTGGACAGATTGTCATCCCCAGAAAAGCAGAGGAAAATTGGGGTGCACCAATAACTAGAGTCATAAGGAGCTTTAGTTCGAGTAGAGCTTCATGCTGCTCAAGTTCGGCTTGGTGTTTTAAGCTAGCCTTGACAAAATGCTCAAGCTTGGCTCATGAATTGTTTTGAGTATATCAGAGTGATCTTGAATATTAAGAGCCAATAATATTCAAGTTCTGCTTGTTTCAGTCTTTGAGCTGAATTCGAGCTTTAACGGAGCCCATCCTTGGCAGCCTATATAGAGAGCCCTAATAACTTATAAAAGGAACAGCATCACACAGTCTGAGGGAAGAATGAAAATCTGGAGTCTAAGAAATCTAACTTTACAAATAAGCAAAATCTTATTTGGAGAAAGCACCAACAAATTCAAACGAGCATTTCTTTTGAGAGGAAGGAAAAACAATTAATTTTTAGCTCCTTCTGACAAGGTCCATGTAAGTCGAAAATCTCTCAGTAATAATTCATAAATAATCAAGTGCCATGTCAATTAACTGAAAAGTCAATTACTGAATAATTAAGGAAGGGCCTTAATATTTGATAAAAAAAAATAAAAATAAAAAATTACCCGGTGAATAGAGAAGTCATTGTAACTCTTAAGCTCCTCAATTACTCTTTCCATTGTACACTCGAAGCCAAACACACCTTTTGGATGCAACATTTTAGCAAAACAGACAACATCATCATCTGTGAAAATGCGCCTCACCAACAATGGATGATTTGCAATCTGAAAATAGATAAAACATAACCATCCTTCCAAGTGACATGTATTACAGAAATTAAGCAACTAAAGTGAACATATTGAAAGTTATTCCCCAGCACCTTACGAAATTGAAGAAAATAATTGGAAATCTGACGCCGAGGAAGTACACTAGCGACATTATTGGAGTTAATTCTTGAAGACTTCGAGAAACGAGTTTGAGATGCTACACGATAATTTTCAATTGCTTCTTTGTAAGCGTCTTCTTGTGCTCTTTCCATGTGTACATACTCAATCTGAAGAACATTAGGGCCTTATTCAGATTCTGTAAAGCATAACTGTAGTACCAAATAAATTCAAAATAACAAGCAAACAAGACCAGTATGATACCATCTGCATCTTTGGGACTAATTGCTGCATGACATTCGATTTTAACCTTCTGAGAATAAATGGTCCCAAGATGGATTTCATTCGAGCTATTAAATCCATGTCTTCGGCATTTAAAAGCTTTCTTAAGTCAACATCTCCTGTTTCGAAGAGATCAGGCATCATAAACTCCAGCATTGACCATAGCTCCTAAGAATGAACAGACAAAGGCACTTCAGAGAAACCAAGCAGGATCAAAATAGTTTCGAGAATCGAAAGATAAATGAGATTAATTAATTTAGGGATTCAATCAATCTATTGATATTTTATCACTCGTTAAATATAAATGTTGGGCTATTGCAACAGTAAATTAGTCTATATGATTAAGCCACTCTTTGACAACCATTATTAAGAGTTTTTTTGGGGGAAATGATTTTTGGAGAATGTGTGGTTAAAAAGTAGGGGAAAAAAATCTGGTTTTAGGTGCAAAATATTTTATTGTGAGGATGTGTGGTTGAAATTACAAACGGAAACTGCAAGTCTGTAACCATGGGTTTACGTGCAAAATATTTTATTGTGAGGATGTGAGGGGCTAAAATTACAACCGGAAACTGCAAGTCTGTAACCTTGGCACATTAGGGTAGTAGGGTGTGTTTGACAACTTATCATAGTTCAACCGTTAGATCTAATCGATCAAAAATGGATTAACACGTGGTCAACTACAATTTGAGGACACAACTGAAGCTCAAATATTAAGATCAGAGTCCACTAGTGTGGAAAATGAGAGAAACAGATGCCTGAAGGGTAAACCAAAATACAGAACCAAGGTTAAACTGAATTCCTTATAATGCAATATTTCATTCAGCAACAAGACTAGACAAAAGTAGAGAAGTCACTGTACATGGAAATTACAAGAAACCTAAAGCATACACCAAAGCAGGGCTACTAGTCAAGCTGGTAAGATATTTCATAACACGCAAGAGATTCCTCAGAAAGTGCTATTGTACTGCCTATTAGTTACAATCCAAGAATGTTCTTGTTGCCATTCACTACTTCAGGCTCATAAACGCACTACAGCTGTTAAAACTATCCACCGCATATTTCATACTCCATTTTAATGAACAAATGACAGATAGAATCATGAAACCATATTAGGTAATTTTCTCCAGCTACTTCATTCAAGAAATAACTGTCAATGTTCATAATATCTGAACTATCCAGTATAATTAGTTTTTTTTTTTTTTTTAATTTATTGCTTTAAAATTTTGGTACCTCAAGAGTCAAATAACTAAAAGTCCACCCTTGTGATGCAAGGCACTATATCACTGTCCAAAAATATTTGACCAAATCTTTTGTAAGTTTGATCAAGGATCTCATATATGGCTTTTGTATAGAAGAATGTCCAATCTATGATGTTGGCTTGAACTAAAAAATAGGTTACAGGTACCATACATGCAAATCGTTCTGCAGAGGTGTCCCAGTAAGCATCAGACGTTGATTTGCATTTCGTGCAACCGTCATGAGATTTTTCCATCTGTAGCTGTTCTTATCCTTTAAAGCATGAGCCTCATCCATTATCACGCAACTCCACCGCCAACGTTTCAGAATTTTGCGGTCATCTTTCTGCTGTGCGCTGAAAATGACTATCAGACATAAAAGAGAAGATGAAACTGAAAAATAATGAATTTATCAAACTCATGAGGCAAACCTGTGACGTTCAAAAAGCGAGTAGCACACAAGAATGACATTGAACGGAGGTGGCAATCCACCCTTGGACAGTGAGCTCAGCTCCTTCGAGTAAGCTGATCGTGAAGCACCATGATATTGGAGTGTGGTGAAGGATGGAATCCACTTTTTTAGCTCTCTTTCCCAATTCTCCAAAACAGATGCAGGACATACTATCAAATGGGGGCCAGGGTCATCTTCCAAGTGCTTCAGCAGGGCCAGATATGTTATGGCCTGAGAATGTAATTAAGATTATTCAAAACTATAAATTATAAGTGCAAGTGTACCGTCAAGAAAAGACTGGAACCACATACCTGAACAGTCTTACCAAGACCCATCTCATCTGCCAATATAGCTGTATGGAATGCCAAAAAGGTTACTAAGGACTCTTAAAACTATCCATGGAAGCATGTGGCAAATAACACATTCGGGTATGCTACCTCAAGAAAATAGCAACCGGAATTACATCACATGATAAAGTATATCTACAACTAGTATTAAAAAACCACATCAGAAGCAATGCAACATAAAAATGCAATTCGCATGACATCAGCTTGAAAGGAATGCCTTATATTGAAATACGCGCAACCCATATGTTTTAACATCATAGGAACACAAGTGCATTTTCTATTTACTGCTAATGTGGCACATACAAAGAGGAGATCATACATCGAATTAGAGCAGGCTAGATGAAAGGAATAAGTGTTACAAAGATTCTAAGTGATAGAATATTCTATAAGGTTTAGTCAATTCTGCATCACACATATTAGACTTGCTATTCTTCATGGCATTGCGTGCTATGTAAGGAATAATAATATGCTACCAAATGAAGGTGGCGCTGATTGAAAATAAAGTGAGGGAAGCACAACTTAGGTGATTAGAGCATGTCTTGTGCAGACCTAAAGAAATTGCTGTTCACAATGGTGATTCTTTATAAGAGAGAGAAGGTTAATAGGTAATGTGCTAATAGTCTCGTTTTTTACTGACCATAAAGACAAAAGACCAACTACAGTAGAGACAGATTCCTCCTTCTCCCTTGCAATCTTGACAGAAAATGTAGCCTCCGTTTGTTTTCCATACTTTTCTACTAAAAATGAGAAATATGATCGTTANGGTAGATGCAACACAGTGTTTTCAACTAGATAGTATTTAATTGTGCAAATAATCATTTAAAGGAGAGTGTTGTAAATAATAACATTTATGAATGACTATTGTATTTCTTGTGGTCCTAATTCTTCTATATGAATATGAGACTTTAGGTCTTAATAAAATATATACAAATCTATTGACTTTTTCAAATATACAAAAAACATTGTTTCAAATATTTGTTGTGGAAAACATGCAATTTTGTTTTCAATATTTAACCACCGTTTGTTTCCCGTTCTTTTTTACTAAAAATGAGAAATATGACCGTTATACATCATATCAAGTCTTCAAATTTGATTTTCTATCTCTTGTGTGGGGCCCAATAACGACTATATTTTTCATTCTCATTCTACAATAATGCGAATCAAACGGAGCCGTAATAGAGAAAGAGGGTAACCAAAATAAACATTACCAGTTGTTGACACAAAAGACCTAGTAGCTGTAGGGATTAGGCGAATGCAATGGCAAAAACAAATTCACATAATTCCAAGCTTATTTGATTTAGACTTACCGCAACTTGTTTGTAATTATCAAGAAATAGTGCAATTTGTATGAAGCTCTTTTTGGTATCAAAAGCAACCAATACTCTGAATCATTTCCAAGTTGAAGCTTGAAAGTTGAACCCTTTCAGCTATACGTTATTGTTGGGGATGACTGCCCAGGATAATAAAAATTAGCAAAACTTGGACAAAGATTTTACTTAAGCAATAATGCGGCTTTACTATAAAATAGGAACACAGGATTACAAGATGAGTTTGAAATAGGAGTTATAAAGCATCTCAAACTCTCTATTTCTCTCAATACAAACTCTACCTTTCGCAAATCCTCACTTAGCTCTCAATTATTTTTGGCACTCGCTCATTGAACACGCATATATGATGAACATATCCTAAGATCTATTTATAGATTTTGTAAGGCGGTGTATTATTTGAAAAATACAACTTAAATTCCTCCTTAAGTTGAAAAATCAAACATGAACTTGATGTACCAAAAAACTTTATTTCCTTACTTGACTTAGTAGATTTACTTGTTTGAATTTTGTTCTTAGTAGCAAAAAGCAATTTGATACTACAACTTATTCTTTAAGGATGTAAAATTCAACTTTGCTTCTACATTTATCATCTTCCAACATTATCTCTAAGAAGTAAAATCAAAATTTGTTTCCATTTCTAACAATCTCCCACTTCGGGACCACTCAGGTAACATCTTTTGGTGACTTTCGCTACTTTGTTACTTTTATTGATGATACAACTAGGAAGCTATGGGTTTACTTTATGAAAAAAAAAAAATCTAATTTATTTGGTGTCATCAAAAAGCGGAAAGTCCTAGTTGAAAATGAGACAGGTTTAAAGTTGAAATATCTCAAATCAGACAATGGAGAGTACATAGAAGGTCGAATGAAGAAATATTGTGCAAAAAATGGAATTCGACAAGTACTGACAATTTCAGGAAAAACTCGACAGAATGGTGTTGCAGAACGCATTAACAGAACAATCCTTGGACGTGCTAGAAGTATGGGGATTAATTCTGGTTTACCAAAGCAGTTTTGGGCAGATGTAGTAAGCACAACTGCTTACCTTGTCAATAGAGGTCCTTCAGTTCCCTTGAATTGCGGTTTCCCAGAGGAGGCGTGGATGGGAAAAGAGATGAACTTATTGCATTTAAGAATATTTGGTTGCATCTCTTATGTTCACATTGAGCCTAAGAATAGGAATAAGCTTGATCCTTAAGTCTCGTAAATGCATCTTTATTGGTTATGGCATCGATAATTATGGTTATTGATTTTGGGATTATGAAAATCATGTACAATGATAGACTTGATGATAAGATTAAGGAACCTGAGATAGTGGAACTTGAGGAAATCTCTAGTAGAGATGTGTTAAAACCCCAATATACGAATATCCAGTTGAGGTGGATAGAGATGCCAACCCCAGTTTCTGTGAGGAGGTCTACAAGAACTATTAGGCATGTAGTTCGCTATTTGCCTTCCTTACATTATTTATTACTAACTTACAATGGTGAACCTGAGTGTTATGAGGAAGCATTACAGGTTCAGATGACGGAAAAGTGGGAGCTGGCAATGAATGATGAGGTGGAATCTCTCTTAATGAATTAGACGTGGGAACTGGTTCTATTGTCCGAAGGAAAATCTGCTTTACACAATAAGTGGGTTTATCGCTTAAAAGAAGAACCTGATAGCACCAAATGATACAAGGCCATGTTGGTTGTAAAAGGTTTCCAACAGAAGGCAGGTGTCGATTACACTGAGATTTTCTCTCCCATTGTTAAAATTTTTACTATCTGCTTAGCATTGTGTCGGTTGAAGATTTGCATTTGGAGCTGTTAGTTGTCAAAACTGCATTCCTTCATGTTGATTTGAAGGAGGATATTTATATGAATCGACCTCAAGCTCGTGGTTAGAGGAAATAAGAGTATAGTGTGTAAACTCAAGAAGAGTTTATATGGGCTAAAATAGGCGCCTAATGGTATAAGAAATTTGATAACTTCATGACAAGTGCAGGCTTCCATAGGTGCCATGGTGATTATTGTTGCTATTACAAAAAGCTTGACACTTCGTATTTGATAATTCTCTTGTACAGCTTGTTGCTAGTTCAAGCCTGGATGAAATTATTAAGCTTAAGGAGTAATTGTCTAAAGAATTCGCAATCAAAGATTTGGGTGTGACAAAACAAATTCTTGAAGTGTGAATTAGTAGAGACGGGGAGAACAAGATATTAAAGCTATCACAGGCAAAATATGTTGGTAAAGTCCTCAAGAGATTCAACATGAAAAGTCCACAATAGCAGGTCACTTTAGATTGATGAAGGAATGAGTAGCAATAACACGAAGAGAAAGAGTACGTGGCTAAGGTCCCTTATGCCTCAGCCATTGGCAGCTTGATGTATGCTATGGTCTGTACAAGACCATATATTACTCATGCAGTAGGAGTTGTTAGTAGATTCAAGAATAAACCTTTGCATGGAGCATTGGGAAGCTGTCAAGTGGATATTGTGATATCTAAAAGGTACTCGGGATATGGCTGTGTTAGGGTGGCTCAAATATAGGCTTGCATGGGAATGTTGATTCTGATTTTGTATGAGAAATTGGTAGCAAAAAGAGCACAAGTGGATATGTGTTTACTCTTGGAAGTGCTGCAACTATCTGGGTCTCTTAGTTACAAAAAATTATAACCATTTCTACTGCAGAAGCAAAGTATGTACCAATGATAAAAGCTTGCAAGGAAATGGTATGGTTTCAAAATTTCTTGAGTGAATTGGGCAAGAATCTTGATGACTGCAAGTTGTATAGTGATAGTCAACGTGCTATACATTTCGCAAAGAATTCTGCATTTCACTCAAGAAGGAAACATATTGACAATAAATACCATTTTGTTCGTTCGCTCTTAGAAGGTGGTAAAATCAATTTGGAGAAGATTCACACTAAGAAAATCATGCAGATATGTTTAACAAAGGTAGTTACTATCAAGAAATTGAAGTCCCATTTCTTAGTACTTGAGGATGAAGGCGGAGTTCCACTACGGCCTGATATTTGTCTCCAAGTGGGAGATTGTTAGAGGTAAAGACAAATTTTGATTTTATTGGAAGATGCTAGAGATGGAAGTAAAGTTGAATTTTACCTCCTTGAAGGATAAGTTGCAGCTATCAAACTGTTCTTTGCTACTATGTACAAAATTCAAACAAGTAAATCTACCAAATCAAGTAAGTAAAGAATGATTATTGGTTGATCAAGTTCATATTTGATTTTTCAAATTCTAAAAGAGAAATTCAAGTTGTATTTGTTAAATGATAAATTGCCTTACAAAATTTATAAATAGGCCTTAGGATATGTTCATCATATATGTGTGTTCAATGAGCGAGTGCCAAAGACAATTGAGCACTAAATGAGGATTTGAGAAAGATAAAGTTTGTTATTGAGCGAAATAGAGAGTTTGAGATGCTTTGTAACTCTGATTTGAAACTCATCTTGTAATCCTCTATTCCTATTTTATAGTAAAGTCGCATTATTTCTTGAGTAAAATCTTTGTCCAAGTTTTGCTATTTTTCATTATCTTGGGCAATCATCCCCCACAGTTATTAACTTCGTCCATTAAGGCTATCATAAACTTGCACCCACACATTTTCAAAGATTGCACTTAGCTTCTTGATTTGCGCAAGGGTAAGATTGAACATCTTTTTTCTATATTCATCATTTCCTTGTAAGTTTCATCTCATAGTGCAACTCTCGTTGCTTCCATTTAATAAAAACGCAAGCATCAAATGTCCAGTATGTTAGTGTACATGTAAAAGTTGAATTAGTATGCAAAATTGAAATGTGGAATATTCATAAAGTGCTATCCTGAGGCTGAGATCTTTCTCATGTGGTACATCCAATGATCTCCAGAACTCTAAAACCCAATGTATTACAAACCCAAAGTCTACCATTCAAAACCGTATCGATAGCCACAATGGATTCCACTATGGTATCGTAATCAGGATGTTTTTCTAACTTAGTCATTCTAAAGGTCAAAGAAATGGTGAGCCTTCATAAACATTTCCTTCTCAAGTAGGGTTCAGCACGACAATAACGTGGAAGCTTAAAAGATCTACATCCAGTAATCCCATTAATGTCACAAAAGTGTCGAAGGATGCATGTAATGTCAAATCTTCAGCCTCTGAAAACCGTTGCTTCAATAGATAACTTAAATAAAACAAATTTAAAAACAGAGAAACACATCACAATGTGAATTCATGAAAGAAAAATACCTCCAGCAATTTTCTTTCTGTACAGCAGAAGAAGAAAGTTGACTCCAACAAGTTGGTAGGGCTTTAGCATCGGGTCTGAATGATCAGCCCCACACGCATCGTTTACATCACCCTACAATTGGGGGAGGGAGCAAATTCCTGAATTCCACGTTCTATAATCTTCTTTTTGAGTTTTACAGCAGAATAGCAAGGTAAAGACGCATCCAGTAAAACTGACATTGCAAATGTGACAAGAAATTTTGTACTTATTCTATGTCTTGTGATACTGAATTCGTACTGTATGCATAACCAGTCTTACTGTGCTTTTCCAATATTTCTTCTTAGTTAAAAAAAAATAGTGTTTTATATTTGCATGCATACATTGTTTTTACATCCAAACGTGAACAAAATATGTATTATTTTTCAACTCATAAGGCTATGCCATATAGATTGTAAAATTATTTAACACGGTGTTGTACTTTGACGCACTACCAAACTGTACCTGAGTGACAATTTTTACAGCAGAGGCCTCCTCGACTTCAGAGTAGTGATCGAACTGTGCAGCACTTGTACCGTACAACTCCTCCTTGAGCTCCGCCGATATCTTGCCACACTTGCGTAGCGCCTTCTTGACGACGTCATCATCGGCCTCCTCTAGGTTCTGCTCCTCTTCTTCAAACCCGGAAAAATCAGAACCATCATCAAAATCATCTAGCCCGACTGCATCCACAGCTACTTCTTCCTCCTCGTCTTCATCATCCTCAATCACAAATCGACGGCCACGATTAACTTTTGTTGAAGGCTTACTGACCTCCAGGTAAACATCTTCATCCTCCAAGTTGTCAGCAACATTTTGATTTCCCTCCTCTGAAGATGAACTGTCTAAAATGCAAATTGAATCATCAATACCATTAGGATTATAATTATGGTTGTTGTTGTTGCTAGTACTAGTATTATTATTGGTGTAAGCGAATGATTCAATAGGAGGAGGATTGGATTGGGGATTGAGGACGCGCGAGGGTTTAAAGGAATCGGAGTGAAGGGACCATTCGTCGTCTGAGACTTCTATGAATTCTCGTTCTCGCTTCATTTTTACTCCAATTTGGGAGTTATCAAACCCTAAATTAGATACAGAGTGCACTCGTGAAGATGGAGGAAAAGTGAGGGAAAAGATGTCCTTCTCCTTTCTCTTCGTCTCGATGCTCGAATCAATGGGATTTTCCACTTTCGAATCCAATTCGCCACTGGCCAAACAAGGCCTTACATACTAAAAACGGAATGCAAGAAAATGGGGAAAAGTATAATAAAAAAATGAAGAAAATATGCAATACAAAATGTCTCCTCCTTTATTTCAAAATACGTTTTTCTCTTTCTTATTTTCAATCATACAATCTTTAATAAAATAATATTGCACGTAATTTCAAAAAATTTCTTTATTTTTCAACCACGCATTTTTTATCAAAATACTGTTTCAAAATGTATTATTTCCAAAAAATTGGACTCAAACAGGCTTAAAATGTAATTTCAAATATAATAGAATTTAAGGAAAATTTAAAAAAATAATAAAAAAATCAGGTGATCACATTTGTGTGATATTTTGGATGCTCTATATGACATTTTAAAATGGTTCCACGATCATGTAATTAAGAAATATATTAAGAAATAAATATATTTTTATAATATTATGTTATTGAAAAAATATGACAATTAAATATTTGTTTGTTTTTTTACATGTAGTAAATAAGAAAAGTACAAATAAAGCTCAAAATTATCACCCAACTTTCATCAAAATTCATACGTCATCAACAAAGAACCATTCAAGTTACTAACCTCTTCGTACAATTTCATATGAACACATATTGAAAGAAAATAGCAAATATTACGTGTAAACTTTGAAATGTAACTAATTATGTTGAAATATTTATTCTCACATTTGTATAAACAAACTCACTAATTAAACTTTCGTTATCAATATATTCTAGTAAATCTTGTTCAATAGATATCAGAGGTAGCCCATTCAATTATTCATGTAAAATGGTTGATCACAAAAACAACAAAAACTTCTTTATTGTCATGATTAATTCATTAATTGGCCATTTGTAACCCTCTTTTAAATAGCTTGCAACAAAAATAAAAAAACTCTATCAAGAAACCAGACATAGCCTAACAAGTTTCTCACCATTTGATAAATAACAAGTGTAATAGTTTGAAGAGAAATGTCTAGATAAATTATCTTTAGGACCATTTTCTAGTGAAAGGTTTCTTGTAAGACCATTTATCACTAGCAATTCTCTAGATTTTATGTCAAGAGTATCCCAAATTCTTGGATCATAGATGTTGAGGCAAATGGACCTATTATGAATTAAACCATCTACATCTTCATTAATATAATTTTCCTTAAAATCATCATCAACATCTTCAATAGCATCATTTTCCTTAGGAAGTTCATCATCAATATTATCATTTTCAATTTGTCTCATTTCCTCATTCTCGTTTTTATCACTTCCAAGTTTTTGGTGTTAGACTAAAAATTGATTCAAAACAATTATGAGGAAACAATTGGATCGAAAAAACTGAAAAATTTCATGGATCGAGTTCATACCTTCAGCCATTGGTGTTGTTCCAGAAGCTCTTCCTTTAGTTTCAGGTAATGGCACTTTCAAGCTCTCAACACTCTAAAAGTGTGTTTGATGGATATTAAAATCAGATTAAAATTGAAAAACTAACCGTTATTGTTGACTTTTATTAGACGAGTGGGACTCAATAACGGTCATATTTTCAATTTTAATCAGCTTTTTAGCTCCACCAAACAGAATCTAAATTGATGGTGCATAATGTGTATTTTCGATTATGTTTGAGCTTAGGGACCAAACTCCTTTATATAGAGCCAAGCTCTCATCAAGTCATGGCTACAATTACCCTTCAATTGATGATGAAATGAATTCCATTAATTCTGGTGTATGAATTTCGTTAATGCTGAATTGAAATCGATAAATGTTGAAATTGAAACCGTAATGTTGGACCATTAATAAAGAAAGAAACGAACGGTTGTATTACACTTGGTTCACAATTTTAGACTATTTAACAAGAAATCTGCCAAGAGCACCTTCTGGAGACTATCAACTCCTCATTTTTTTTTTCTCTTTTTCATTCGTTTTCCAAACCTTGATTGTCGTTTTCTAGATACATTTTGAAATTTTATTTTATTACAACAATAAAAACTATAAAGTATATAAAGTCCAAGGGAAATTAAAAATAAAAAATAGAAGATAGCACCTGATTAAAGATTAATCTGACAAAAACTTTAAAATCTTAATTAAAACTATCTTAATTCTTCAAAAATACGTGTACCACCAATCAAACGAAAATGTAAAAGAATAAGGAATAAGAAATGCAATAATGTCAAATAAGAGTCATTATTTGTCTTTTTGTCTTATCACAGATCATAGATGACATATCGAAAAGGGAAAACTTAGAAAGGGAAAAAATTGAATGTAATCAAGTTATCGCCCAACAAAAACTTAATATTCTATAACACAAAAAATAACAACATAACAATAAAATGTGCACAACTGACATCAATAAAATGGTGATGTTACGATGTAGATCACACTATTATAGAGCAAGCAACAAAAACGACGATAAAGTTTCTTATCTTCTTTGTTTGATTGTTCTTCAAGGTTAAATGGTTGGAGAGAGTGAAATGACGAAAATGGATCTAGGGTTAGCTTTTCACTCTTCACTTTAATCTTCGGATTTTGGGCTTCTTATTGTCTTGTTGGGTTGGTATTTGGCTAATGAAGCCAATTGGGCATTTGAGATTAGGTTGCTAAAATAGACAACTTAAAATATGGGAAAAATTCATAAATAAGAGTTTAATTATAACTCATTTCAAAATTAAGCC
>CAIGRH010212733.1:0-14118 GCA_903798295.1 Fraxinus nigra | reverse complement strand
TTCAAAAGAAAATTCATCGAGGTAGGATACTATGTACAAGTGATCTGTCCTTGCAATATTATAATTTTTTTACATAAATTATTTTATGAAATGCTAATTAACTTGTGGGTCTTGATGAAATAAGAGATTTCCTTTGGGTTTTCTCAATTGTTTGCATAGAAATGTATTAATGTGTTCGATTGATCTCCAAATGCTCTTGATGAAATGATGGTATGGAATCTCATAAATTTATGTTTAAAAATATATTAATTGTTTTGGACGCACATATCCTACTGGGTTTAAAACACTCATTCTTTCAAAAAATTTAACTTTACAAGTTAGATGGGTTCAACGTGGATGGTGGCTTAATGGTGCGTGTATTGCCAAGTAAAATATTTTCAAAGGAACCATCAGTAAATGTTTTTCCTTTTCGTTTAGAGATTAGTATTTCTTAGACTTCCAATGAATGCTTAAAGTTTCCTGATTTAATTTTTTTTTATTAATCAGATATTATGAAATTTTAAATTTATTCAAGTTTAAATCTTCAATTAAATATTTTAGCTTTATGTACGATTATGAAATGTTATTGGTAACACCTCAAAATTTTAAATCAGTAAAATTTTGGGGCGTTACATTTTTGTAATGACCAGACCTTGCGCCGTAGTCGTTATCATATCATACGTACTTAGAGTGTGTTTGAGCCACATTATTTTGAAAGAATGTATTCTGGAATAGTAGATTGATGGATATTTTGTGGTTGAAAAAGAAGGAAAAGTTATTGATGCGATGAAAATATTATTTTATTGAAGAATGTGTGGTTGAAAATGAGTAGAAGAATGAGAATGAAAATTTTAATGTGTACAAACGGGGGCTTAGGGTTTTCTTATAATTTAGACACTCAGATTTAACAAGTCCAAAGCCTTGACACTAAAATGACACCTCACATACCTCTTTCAAGTATCTTTGGCATCACTCTTCTCCGTTCTATCATACCTAGAAGTACTAGATTCACCTTTATTTTTATAAAAGGATCTCTTACTATCCCTAAGAAATTTTTTGAGTTTCCTAGCAAGGTATGTAAGCTTCTCATCCTTAGGTTTGTCATCATCATTGGTGTTACTATCTACTTCTCTAATAGTTTTGAGAGCTAAAGATTTATCATTCTTAGATTAAGGTAGGCTAAGTTCATATGGTTGGAGAGATCCTACAAATTCTTCAATCTTAATTGCATTTAGGTCATTGCTTTCTTCAGTAGTCACCTTAGGTCTAAATCTTTTATGTATAGATCTCATAACTTTTTTCATAATTTTAGCCTTGGGGATTTGCTTACCTAAGTCAAAACTAAAGTTAACAATATCATTTAATTTAACATATAAATCATCTAAAGACTCGCCGTCTTTCATTATAATTTCCTCAAATTTAGTAGTAACATATGCAACTTAGAGTTTTTAATAGTTTTAGTTCCCTCGTGTTTAGTTTCTAATATATTCCAAACCTCTTTTGTAGTCTCACACATGGACACCTGTCTAAGCTCCCGAGGGGAGAAAACCATAAAAATTGCATGAATACCTCTACCATTCCAATTACATTCATCTAGATCATTTTTAGATCAAGTGGAAACCTCTGTAAGGTTAACTACACCTGCAACGATGGTAAAGGGGACAGTCCAACATTTTTGTACACTAACCCAAACTTATTTCATCTATAAACTTAAGAAGGCTTTCATCCTATGAGCATAATTACTGTCATCAAAATATGAGTAACGAAAAGTGATTGACTCATCTAGACAAATAGGATCAATGATCGAATTTAAAATATTTAATACCACTTGAAAGTTTAAATTAGTCGAATAGTTTATACCCAAATGTGGAATTAAGCAACTAAAAATAACAAGTCACTTATTAGTTGATTTCTAGATGATTAAGTTAATTAATCCAATTTAAATAACTCTAAGCGTCAATCAATTTATAACGATCAAAAGCAATACATAAATAATAAATAACACCAAATTGATCATGAAGGAAATTTCCCAAGTGAATAAAAACCTTCGGGTAAACTTGCCAAACGATCCATTAAAAAAGTTAACTTATAATTAGTCTAGACAATGTTAAACTTTAGCTGATTCTGGCCATCTAATTTGTAAATCACCAGGAACTCATTTGATTGTGGACACCCGCACTTTTTTAGAACTTTGGGCCACTTTTCTTTCTGTTGGATCACAAAGAAAGAACTCATTTCGTCCAACGCTAGAACTCCAAACGCCTCTTTCCAAGATCTTTATGTGCTTTGATCTGTAGGCTGAAACAAGAGATATTTGAATATAAATATGGCTGTCAAAGGATGCCCTCTTGACTTATAACAAGGCTCTACCAAAGATGAATGAATAGATGAATATTTTGGTTTTGTGCTGAATCTAAAAATCAATGTGTCGGATCTTTAATAATGTGATCTCTGATTTAATATAATGATTCAATAAACTTTGAGATGGACCTATGGCTGTATAATTATAATGGATAGTATTTGGGACGAAAATGAATTCAATATCAACTTTAAAATCAAATTTCACTGTTCCTCGGATTGAGCCATTGCTGGAGCGTTGGGCTAGCGCCAAGCGAGTGGTGGTCCATCGTTTAAGCCACAAGCTAGCGTCAAGCCAGCGGCAGCGCTCCTATTTTGAGTGCTTGAGCACCAAGTGGGCGTGAAAGTGAGCGGTCAAGACATTTTTTTTTAAATCAACTTCTTTAAGTCCGAATCTTGATCTTTATTTATTTTTTATTTTTTTTTTTAACTCCATGAATCCTAAACTATATTTATGATAACTTGAACTCATTAAATCCTACTTTGACTTTGATAAAAACTCAATAAACTCTGAATACAATTTAACTAGGACTTGACTTTGACTAAGAAAATTGTCAATTATAAATTTGAAAATTGGTAATTATAATTTGGACTAAACACGGCCCAACAGAACGCATCAGAATTCAGAAGTGCGAACTCCTTACCGGTCAGGCCAAGCACCAGAGGAGACATATATCCCCAACTTTGGGTCCCGCCTCCCCCAAATAAGCTCAAGATTAATTGGGACGCAGCAGTAGACTCAATGAACAGTCGGGTAGGGATCAGAGTTGTTGTGAGAGATTGGAATGGTAATGCTAAAGTTTTGATGATGTGTACTAGGAATGTTCTCCCAGATGCCTTTTTGGCATAATCCATAGGTGTCATGGAAGCCGTTTCACTTTGCAGACAGCTTGAACTGAGGTCGATTATTCTAGAAGGAGATGCAATGAATGTTGTGAATGGACTGAAAGGTTAATTGGATTTTTGGAACTACCCCGGTTTACTGATCGAGGATACGAAGAACATGCTCGACTTTTTTGATTCTTGGTCTGTTAGTCATGTACCTAGAAAGGATTATGTGGTTGCTCATATATTAGCAAAGGAAGCACTTAAACTCTCTGAGGAGAGAATTGTGCTGGAGGAAACTCCTCTTTGTATCCAACACTTGCTATTTTGATGTTCCAATGAAAAGTTCTCTTTTCTCCAAAAAAAAAAAAAAATGGACTAAACACATGTCAACAATATCTCTCTACCAATTAAAGTGTTGAGTAACTGAAAGTTACCATCTTACAAATAAAAAAACTAAAAACTACTGTATTGAATTGTTTGCCTCTTAAAAGTTGGGTCTTGAATACTTTTTAGAAGTTAATGTTGCTGACTTTGGAAATCTTGAACAAGTAAGGAGAGTGTTGCCCTATTAAAAAGACTTTCGTATAGCACAATTTCTTGTCTGTGTCATGCATAAACATCTGAGCCATAAACCAAAACACTAAGAATCCGTCAACAAGTCAAATGTTATTGTGGATGATTTTGATTTTGTAATTAAATTAAAATCTAAATTTTGAATCCCTACATAACAGGGGTTGAGTATAATTCACTCTGACAATCATATAGAAAAGAGAAGTTGTCAAATTATAAGTCTACAAGTAAAATATTTAATTTAATCATTTGAGTTGAAATTAGTGGGTGGAGATCTCCATCCATTTAAAATTGACTTTCTCTACGTCACATATTTCAAGTTTCATAATATCACGGAATTAGTCTTTTACTTGTTAAATCACTCTATCTAAATGCATAAACTATTTGAAATGGGACAAATTTATTTATCTAAGGGCTTATTTGGGAGTTTTGATGTATCGATTATGAACGTTTTTTAAGTATCGATTTTGAACGTTTATGAGCGGATCAATCATGAGTCATTTTAGTAGCGATTTTTAAAATAGTCCAACCCATACTTGAGAGCTAACTATCCATCGGTTTTAATTTTTTTTTTTAAGTAAAGCTACGGATACATCCCTTAGTGAAATTTTGAGTTTATAGTTTCTTTGTATGAAATTTTTTACTCGTAATATTTTTCTTCTATATAATTTTTTACATATAAGTTAATATTTAACTTAGAAAGTTAAATAAGGTTAAATATTTACTTAAAGTTTTATGTTAGTATTTCTTAGTTATAAATAAAATTTATAATTATAAGCTAATTTTATACGTTTAAATAATTTTTGCACATAAGCGAATTTTTGACTTATAAGTATTTTTTATATTTTATAAGTGATTTTTTTCTTATTAGTAAGATTTTTACAAAAAAGTAATTTTATCTATTTTTTAATTATAATATATATATATTTTTTGCTTATAAATAATTTTTTAATTAGTATATTTTTATTTATAAGTTACTACTAAATTTATTTTAACGATGTAGGATGAAATTAGAATGGTTGATAAATTAGTCGTGGAAGATTTCCACGCCTAGGTTTATGTTAAATTAGAATGGTCAAATTAGTCTTATTAAAGTTCTTACTTTTTCAAGGCATAGAACTATAAATATATCTCCTATGTACACAAGTTTTTGAACAGAGAGCAATTATTTCAAGTGTTCTTATTTCTTTAAGTAATTTCTAAAACAAAGTCATTCGTTTATATATATTATGGAGAGGCGATTATCATCAGTTCAGATTCAACCCCCAACTTATGGAAATCTTATTACAATTCTGAGCATTGATGGAGGTGGTATTAGAGGAATTATTCCTGGAATTATTCTTGAGTTTCTTGAATCTCAACTTCAGGTAATTAATTTTTTCATTTTGATTTCCCATTCCCCACCTGTAAAGCTAGAGTATAATCTTCAGGAAGCGGTATTGGCAAAACCCCCACCTAGTGACAGCTGGTGTTTAAGGCTTGACGAAAATTATTTTTAAATTCTTTTGTTCTACGTATTTATTTTTAACGACACATTTAAAAAATAAAATATTTTGTACATGTAAATCCAAGCTTGTTTCTACATTCTAACCACACATTGTTATAAAAATCACTATTCAAAACTCTATTTTCCAAAATAATGATTGTCAAATAGAGAAAAAATCATTATAAAAATTCCAATTTGAAGAATAGGGTATTTTTTAATATTAATACTTCCTTCTCACAAAAAGAAGAAACTTTGTCAAATACTGATTGACAGACTGATGTATCACTTGACCAAATTGGTACCAAATATGCATTTTTTTCTGTTGCCAGGTGCTTGACGGGGAAGACGCAAGACTTGTAGATTATTTTGATGTAATTGCTGGAACAAGCACGGGAGGTCTAGTAACAGCCATGTTAACTGCTCCAAACGAAAATAATCGTCCACTATACGCAGCTAAAGATGTTACGTCGTTTTATCTTGAAAATTCCCCTAAAATTTTTCCTCAAAAACGGTATAAATTATACTTTACAACTATAAAAAGCATTTACATTTCTTGTACATACCTTCTTGTCTTGTTGATGACTATTGTTTGCATTGGTTAATTTCAAATGCAGTGGCTTCTTTGGCTGGGTTGGACAACTATTGAAATTATTATTTGGACCAAAGTACGACGGAGAACACCTTCACAAAATTATAAGGGAGAAACTAGGGAAGACTCGATTGCATGATACCTTGACTAATGTCGTAATTCCAACATTTGATATAAAAAATATGCATCCAAGAGTTTTCTCCACTTATCAGGTCTACCTTTTCTTCATTATTTATTTCCCCAAAATAAATAAATTTATTTTTTTCACTAGAGATAGAAATAATTATAAGTGTTTGCACATGCTAGTGTGGTAGGTCAAATAATCGAATAATCTTTATCTTCATTCATGTAAATGTATGTGTTAGCATTTTGATGTAATTCGTATATTCATGCATACATTTCAATGTATCTTCTTGTACTTTGCTGTGACAAACCTTATCAATATGCTCAGCAATAATCTTGCTTTGTTTGACAGTCATTCTATCAGATTTTTTTTATACTTATTTTCAACTATACATTCTTATAATAAAATATTCTTCGCATAAACTCAAAATTTTTCTCTATTTTTTAACCAGACATTTCCAAAAATTTTCTATTCAAAAACTCATTATTTTAAAAATAAAAATAAAAATTCAGTTGAACAGGAAATTTGACTACAAAACCATTGTGTTGTTTGATTGTAATACGATTAAATATTAATTGTTAATTGTAAGATTCAACAATAGGGTGCTAATAATATTGTTTGTGCCTTTTTTATTCCCGCAGAAAAGTTGAAAATATTTCAAATTATAATCGTCTGGTTAATCAATCATAGGACACAAAAAATGGAGACAACCTGAGATTTAACGTAATTAAGTGCATCTACAGGCCATAGGGACTCCATCATTGGATGCTCGACTATCAGATATATGCATTGCTACATCTGCAGCTCCAACTTATCTTCCTGCATACTATTTCAAGAACCAGTACAAACAAAGCAATGTTCGGGAATTCAACCTCATAGACGGTGGTGTTGTTGCCAATAATCCGGTAAACTAATCATCATATATATAGTTCTCAAAGATTTGTAAATTAAAACATGCATTTTTGTTAGAAATATGAGTCAATTGATATGAATATTAGAGATGAGATGTAGGCAATATGAAAATAACAATTACAAATGTTGAAAAAACCACGGCCAGAAGAAGAGAATTTGCTAATATTAATAATGAAATATTATAAATTGTGTGGCATGTAAGATGATTTTTCAAGAAGTTTACTCGTGCAAAAAGAGCCTAAAATGTGGTGGATTTCAATTATAATAGTCTAAACAATAATGGAGTGGTTGAGATAAAATAGGATTTAAAAATTTGTCAAAACCTCAAATTGTTCATTCCTGGATAAGACTGCCGCTAGTGGCTGTCAAGTGGTGGCCAGCCGCTCGAGCGGCCGTCTCGCGGTAAGCAAGCGCTGGGACTACTGTTTCTTCCTCTCCTATTACAACTTGAACTCCTTCAAGTCCAACACAAATTCCAAACTCCCAAATTGAATTCCAACTAGAATTCCTAAATAGACTTCGAATTAAATTCCTAAATAGTTTTCCAAATAAAATTCAGGCCACACTCTAATTCTAACAATTTTGATAGCCGGTAAGTAAATGAACCTGTTTGTGCCCAGATTTTGTATCTTTCAATCAAGACACAAAAATTGTTAAGAACTTATATTTTCGCAAACTCTACATTATTGCAGGCATTAGTAGCGATAAGCCAAATTACCGAACAGATTTTTGATGGAAATCCAGATTTCTTCCCAATTAAGCCTACTGATTATGGACGATTTTTAGTAATCTCATTGGGCACTGGCTCGTCCAAGGTAGAAAATAAATATAATGCTAAAAAAGCAGCCAAATGGGGTCTTTTAGGATGGTTGCTCAATGGAGGTTCCAATCCAATACTGGATGTTTTCACTCAAGCCAGTGCTGACATGGTGAATTTACATGTTTCTGCTGTTTTTCAAGCACTACATTCTGAAGAAAACTACCTTAGAATTCAAGTAAGCTCGTGAAAATGCTTAAGCTACTAGAAACTTTACCCTTTATTTATAAAATTATATATTTTTGAACATTTTTAAATATATGAACTTACAATTTATTTAACTGGATGCAAGGACGACACTTTGACGGGAATAACTTCTTCCGTCGATGGTGCAACGAAGGAGAACTTGAAAAAACTAGTCAAAATTGGGCAAAGTTTACTGAAGAAAACAGTTTCAAGGGTTAATTTGGATTCAGGTCTATTCGAGCCAATTGAAAAGGGTGGAACAAACGAGGATGCTTTGAAGAAGTATGCATAAATCATTAAACATACACACACATAATTTATATATTCAAGTATTTCTGTGTTTTTTATATTGACAATACATTTCATTTCTGTAGGTTTGCAAAATTACTTTCAGAAGAAAGAAGCCTTCGGGAACTAAAATCACCTTTCAACAAGAAATGCTCAAATTAACTGAATTATTCTCATGGAGTTATTAATCATCCTTTGGACGTTTATTAATAATTACTTAGTTCAAACGAAGTTAGTTCGACCATCTTTAATGTATGTATTCTATAAAATCTCTATTGAGATATGTAATTTTATTTATTCTTTATTTCTTAGAAAGTCTGTCTTGATATCATGTAATAAATTCATCATTATATTGGTATTTATTTTCTAGAACTCCATTTGTATAGAAAAAAATCCACAGAATTTCACTAGAATATGGACAATCACTGGGTCCCACTGTGTATTTTAAAAGAAAAAGATGTGCAGGCTCCACCCTTGTGTGAGTGATCAACTGTGTGGATTGTGCATTTCTGTGGATTGTGTTTACGTGCACACTTTTTGATTTATTTTTACTTGCTCAATAAAATGACAATGACAAGATGTTTAATTGTTTAATTTTATGATCATTACTTTTAGCGTCGAATGTGAGGCAGTACAAGACATAATCAAGGACGTGGGCTTGATCTATTGAATCAGAGTTTTAAATTCTACCTGCGTGGGACTAAAGTTTTCTACCCAATCTTTATGACTCTGCGGCCTTAACCCTTTAAGGGTTTCCGCCCCCTTGCTGGAAACTTGGTTAAGTAAGCCATAAAGAACCCAGCCACGAGGTTAATTTTACAGAAAATAGGAACAAGCTTTTGATTACTCAAGAGAAGTTTTTACAAACGCATACAAGTGTTTGCGTTTACCACTCTATGCTATTAAAAATGAACTATGCAAGTATTTATAGACAAAACATTGCATCGAAATTGAAATTAAGGGCCAGAATTGAAAGGATCCAATGGACATATTTTGCATCTGTTTGATATCCTTTATTTGTCAAAAATAAAATTTTGAATAGTGAATTTTGGAGAATGTGCGGGTAAAAAATAGAAAAAAAAATTTAGATTTACGTGTAAAATATTTTATTATGTGAATGTGTGACTGAAAATGAGTATATATAAAAACAAGTTTTAAAATAAAAGATATCAAATAGGGGCTTAAATAGAGTATCATCCCACGAAGATACACTATTGATCTACTCTAATTGAAACCAACTCCAACAAATAATATACTTATCGAAGATCAAGATTTTGAGTTCTACTTTCCTAATTAAGCAGTTTGAAACTCAAATCACGCAAAAAACCTGGAATTACGAATTCACCGTTGCAATCCAAATTCAACCATCAACTATCCGTCAACTGTCAATTCTCTCCTAGGTGAAATTTCAATAATGATATGTAAACCTAATTAAGTTACGAACATAAGCAAGCATTTATTCACAACATCACAATTCATGGTTACATAAGGAATAATAACATCTTCATGTATACAGGACCGATGTTGTTTATTACCATGTGATTGTTAGTACCAATAAATCGAAAATAATATAAATTACAAATATGTTATAATTGTAATCCTCATCAAAACATAATAATTACGTAATAAACAATCAACATAAATTAAGAATTAAATTAAATGGGCAACTCGAATTAAATTAAATCACAAGGTTTTATTGGAAATCCTACCCCGAGAGGTTTATTAGGACATGATTGGATTCTACAAATACAATCACAAGGTTTTATTGGATTATAGTTCGTATTTGTCTCGGATTGAAATGACATAATCAATTCATAAAAAGCTTATAAATAAGGCTACTAAAATACTTTTTAAATTATCCAATGTTCAATCTCCGTGTGTATAGCCAACCCTAATTGTCACCTCGATTAAATCAATAATGCATGAAAAATAAACTTTCAAATATGTTTCATCCTAACCAATAATGGTCAAAATTTTCATTTTTCACTAGTGAGATGTACATCCCCAAACTCGATATTTACACTCTTTCACGAGCTATTATTTCTAAACCTCCCTCTCAAATCACTCGTAACTTTCCACTCAAGTTTAGATGGAACGAACTAACAAATGCAACTAATTAGATATGTGAAGATTCTTCTTTAAGTGTTCTAGCCTTCATGACTTCACTAAGCAAATCAAACCCGCTAGTTATTTAAATCCTCAAGATTTTGTTTGTCCGGGATATTTCTTTGGTGCCATCACTAGGATATTTTATAGGGTAACTTTCACTTATATGGAAATGGTGATTTTTTTCCCTTGACTAGTACAATACATTTTGAAATTTATGCAGTTCGACCCAAATTACACTTAGAAGGGGGCTGAGTACGTGTAAATGCGAAATTAAAAATTGTAATTAATCAGTAACAAGTCACTAATTAATTATTTCGGATGGTTAAGCATTTGTTCCAATTACCCTATGTTAGAATACTACAGAATGTGAAAACAGTAAATAAAGCAGTAAAGACACGCTAAATGTTAATGAAGAAACCCTAACTGGGTAAAAACTCTGGGCGCTTTGCCAGTTAAGATTCACTATAAACGATCAAACTTACAGTCCGCCGACAAGACGATGACACAAACTTTCTGACCTCCTGACGCATGTTAATAAAGTCCTCCTGAATTGCGTGCCTCACAACAACTTCTGATTGAGATTCCCACAGCACTCCTGGATTGTGCGCTCCTTTACCAACTTATTGACTGCAATATCAAAGTCCTCCTGGATTCTCTAACCCCTAGCTTTATGGATTTGTCTCTCTTGTAGATTCTTGAAGAACTTCACGTTCCTCAGTAAACTTGGTATTTGGATTAACTGGAACTCATGTTTTCTCCACCAAGTATAATCAAGTCAATGAATGTTGAAGTCTTTCAATGAATCGGAAGATGAAAAGATGAAGCTCTCAANGATTCCCACAGCACTCCTGGATTGTGCGCTCCTTTACCAACTTATTGACTGCAATATCAAAGTCCTCCTGGATTCTCTAACCCCTAGCTTTATGGATTTGTCTCTCTTGTAGATTCTTGAAGAACTTCACGTTCCTCAGTAAACTTGGTATTTGGATTAACTGGAACTCATGTTTTCTCCACCAAGTATAATCAAGTCAATGAATGTTGAAGTCTTTCAATGAATCGGAAGATGAAAAGATGAAGCTCTCAAGTTCTCTCTATGTTTCAACTTTCAAATTTACGTTTTGTGCCATTCGGGTATTTATATGATAGGGTTAGGGTTGAATGAGTCGAATAAAAAGTCTTGAAATCGCGATTAAAAAATCCCCAGCTAACCATGTCACTCGAGCGAGAGCTCAGCGACAATCGAGCAACGACTTGTTGCTCGAGCGATTACTCGACGACAGTCTAGTAAAAATGTTTCTATTTCTACAGCTCAAGCAAAGTCCTGGCAACAATCTAGCGAAATTGCAGCGCCGTTTTTTTTTTTCTTCTTTTGAAGCTTGAAGCTTATAACCTATACAACTCAAATACGAAAATTACAACCTACTCATTGACTTTTATAATTTATCCAATTTAGTCTTTTTTGTCACAAACTTACCAATTATATCATAAACTATCAAAACCTAAAAAGCTCCAACTTTGACATTCTGTGACAAACCTATAATCTAAAGTTAAGATAGTAATGAAAAGATTACAGACTCAATGAGTGACACTACCAACACTAACTATCTTGATTGAATTCTGCTTTTCCTTTATCAAACCCTGTTTCCTGAAATAGACAACTCAAATACCCAGTGTATGACGTATGTGAAACAGTAATAAGTGTAAAAGAAATTCAAACAGTTAATCCAAGCAGTTATAACACATAATACATCATTTTAGTTTCATTCCATAAGCTAAATTAAGATGTAATATCAATACAACCCAACCTATCAAAATGAAACATTGATACTACAAAATATCAAAACTTAATCTAGAAATATTGAAATTATCTTTTAATGCCTTTGAGTAAAATTTTTAGATACATCATGTCAAGTCAAAAAATATCATATACATCCAAAAATATCTACTCCATCATAAAAAATATACTACTCCCATTTTTTGTCACAAAATAACAAGTGACCGAGAATTAATATACAATAACCCAAAAATGCAATTGTTAGCATGCATAAGTATGAGCAATGAAAGTAAACTTTCCCACATTTGTGACTCAAGTTAACATGAAGTAAATTGTATAAGTGACTCATATGTTTAAAGTGTCACTAATCCTCTAGTAGTAGGACTCAAAACCTTGATTTTGTGAGAAATGACTTGCTTAACACTATTGCCAATAAGGGTATTCCTCCACTTATGAAATTCAAACCAAGTAAAGCACATTAGAGCCTATACAGAAATGCTCATTTTGTGTGGATAATTTCTTTTCTCCCTTAACTTTTAGCATATTTTACATTCACATCTTTCAATATTTTAAGCTCATAATTAATTTTCACATCTTAAGTACAGGTTCTTCTCCATTAAGCGACTAAAATGACCCATTTAGTGAACTTTAGGCCGGTTAACCCAAGTTAGTTGACCATAGACACTAGGTTATGAGAAACTTCGCGGACTTAATTGTTTGAGTCAAATAAGCTCCGAAGAAGAATATAAGATATTGAGTTTTTTATTACCGAGGATAAACTTGAGCTTATGTCTAATAAATAAGGACAATTTATGTTCAAAGTCACCTTACTAACATGTGATTGTCATCCCAAATCTCACACACGCTGTAGAGTTCCACTAACAATATCATAGGGTGTGCAGTGCAGATAGTATATGAAGACACCTACATTAAGTACTGCATAAATAACCTAAACCAACAATGAGAATTATGTTCAGCTCATCGATTAAAATCATACTTGATCACAACCAACAAAATCAAGTATATTGTATATTATGTTGTAAAAAACAATGTCCCGTATTTATTTTTAAAAAATTTTGTTATTTTTAATTTAAAGTATGAATGCACTAAGTACAAAAAAATGTCAAACACACATAAATAAAAATAAAAGTAAATAATAATAAATAAAAAAAAATATGCATGAGTTTTCTTATAGAAAACAAATAAACAAATATGATGTATGCATAAATCAATGTCATACAATGATAAAATACGAGCATGCACAAAAAATACATAATTAGTTATGTA
Source organism: Fraxinus nigra (assembly GCA_903798295.1). Taxonomy (NCBI): domain Eukaryota; kingdom Viridiplantae; phylum Streptophyta; class Magnoliopsida; order Lamiales; family Oleaceae; genus Fraxinus; species Fraxinus nigra. The sequence continues at coordinate 811 of CAIGRH010212733.1, read as the reverse complement.
TGCAAATGCTCTTACCTATAAGAGTACCATGATCTATTTCAAAAAAATTGAGATCACTTTTTTTCATCCAAACTTGTCTAGTGACAAGTTCTCAATCATCTGTCACTAACTTGGTCAATTGACTCACCTGAATCATAAGAAAGTCAATCTGACCAACGAACAGCTGATCCTTATTTCTATTTAAGCTCCGGTTACTATTTCTGTTCAGGAAATGACGACACCTAGGTCTTATGTGTCCCAACTCACCGCAATAAAAACATGTAGGGATAAACCTAGGACCAAATGTATGTGATCGCTGACGCCTATTCTTAGGTAGCGGGTCATATGCTGTCTAGTAGGTCTCTATCCTACATATCCCTTATTCTTAGGTTCGGGGTTAGGAACATGTTTAAGTTGGTCAGTACCACGAACAAATGTGGTCTTGGACGTACTAGTAACATTATGATAATTTTTATTGTATCCCAGACCTCCCTTATTACCAGCAGGCTTGCCCATTCCCAAAATATTATCTAGCTTCCTAGAACTATTAGAAAATGCAAGAAGTTGAGAATTGGAATACTCTAATCGCTCAAAAAACTTTTAACCTAGATTCTAAGGTTTTCTTTTCAACTGTCAGTTCATTAGCTTTCATTGTGGTCTTCTCAAGCTAACTAGTGAGATTCCTCACAAAAGGGGCTCTAAAGATTCATATTCTTGGATATAGGGTTAATTACCCCATTAGTCACTGAACTTTTGCCAAAGTTTCCATCAGGTTACTGAACTTTAAAAACTACGTGGTTAGTCACTGAACTTTCAAAAAATCACCTCATTG
>CAIGRH010212711.1:0-13554 GCA_903798295.1 Fraxinus nigra | reverse complement strand
TCTTCCGAGCCTAATACTTTCTTGATATCGCCGGCGATTGACCATTTTCTTCGACTTCAATACTCTCCAAGACTCGGGTTTTTGGTATTTACGTAAGTATTTTTCCCTACCAAGGCGTTTCTTTCTTTTCTCTTACTCTCATGGCCTCTAAGTCAAAGAGAAGTGCGGAAGGGGGTTCTTCTAGGGTAGATATGGCCCTGATCTGTGCTGAGGCAGCCATTCCTCCGATGATTCCCACAAAGCGGATCATGGAGGTGATGTGGGGCCCTCATAGTGCATGGATGATGCAAGAGGGCCCTATCAATTATAGTGTTAGGTGGGGGGTCTCTTAATGACCCATAGATATAAAAGAGAGTGAATTGGAGACTTCCGTGAGAGATATAGGATTCCAGATAATGTAGAATTGCTAGTACCGACCCTAGAGGAGAGAGCTTGTTTCTCCAAGAATGGATGTGTTACTATGAGCGTGCCTATATTGGCTGGGGGTTGAGGCTGCCTCAGCATCCTTTTTTCAGATTCATCATTAGGCAATATAACTTACCTCCTACCCAACTAGTGTCAAATGCATGGAGCCAATTGGCAGGGGCTTTCCTTCTTTGGAAGGAGGTCACTCTTGGTGAAGATATGCCCTATCATGTTTTTCAAACCTTTTTTCAGCCTCGAGCCTCTAGTAGGGGATCGATTGTAAGGGATGGTACTGTATGAATCCCTGGGACCCACATTCTCCTTTCATCTATGAGGCCCCAACCTCCATAAAAAATTGGAAATCTTCTTGGTTCTGGGTTAGGGTCGCTGGTAAATGGTGGAAGAAGATGTGGTCCCAGAGATTACCGTGGTGACCCAGTACCACGAGTACAGTAAGTCGAACCTTCTTTCATATTGCAAGCTCTATTCTATGTTTGTTTCCTTATTACTAATTTAATACGGATTTTTTGCAGCTGCAGTTAACCGGTTCGAGCTCAAGCCATTGGAGTGGGTCATCGTTTGAGCTATTTACGAGCTTTCTGCAGAGAAGAGGTTCTTCAAAAACGTTATTTCCAAGAGGAACCTATTCGTCACACATTTATTGATGGCGACAAAGGGTGAGTTTTTACATTTGGCTTTTTAGTTCGACCAATTTCTTGTTGCTTTCTTAATCTCCCCTTTCTATTTTGTAGGGCAACATGATAAAAAGGAATATGTGAAGCCTAACTTTCAACAACTAAGAAGCAGAGGCCTAGAAGAAGAAACCATTGAACAGCTACTCGGCCACTTACAAGAATCAACGGGACGAGCTGGCCCGTTCGTCCAAGGTGAACCAACTTTCTCCTTTGGTAAAGGCGGGGGACAAGGAAAAGTAGAAAGAGGAAAAGACAAAGGAAAGCGAAGCTTAATCAGAGAGGCCTCCGAAGAGGAAGCTCGTCGTCTTAAAGATGTTGGACCCCCTCTCCTGCCCAAATGCCAGGAAACTTCGACGAGTCATTGAAGCATCCCATTCTTGCCGAACCCATTTCATCGCTAAAGATCATTGATGCGGATGAGGCTTCTGAAGAGGAAGAGGGCATCGTTAAAATGAATAGTGGAAAGGTCTTGAGTGGAGATCCTTCAGAGGGGAAAGCCTAGAACTTCCTTGGCGGGAGGCCAGACGAAATCTCATCTACTGCAATAGAGATGTTCTCCGCAGAAATCCAGGAAGCCACAAGGCTTAGCCACAAATACTGGACCGGCAAGTTCTCTTCTTACGCTGAGACTTGTGAGGTAGTCTACTTGATGGAGGTTTGGCTTGCCATGCAGGCACGCACCCATAACTTCTTCACAAATGCCTAAATGGAAGCGAGGTGCATGCAAGGGCTTGTCCAAGACTACCTCCACCGAGCCCAGAATGCGGAGTTTGCCTTAATCAAGGCCAATGTCGAGGCCTCTTCTGCGAATAAAGTTGTTGAAGCATGTTGAAGCCGATTCGAAGATGGAAACTCTCTCTAAGGAAAACGATAAACTAAAAAAGGATGCCTACCTCTACAAGGCTAAGGTAAATTCCTTAACGAAGCAGATCGAGAATTTTGATAACCTTCAGAAGATCTTTTTATCAGCCTTGAAGGCTATTAACAAGGAAAAATGGGAGCTGAAGGCTCGGGTTGATGAGCTTACCGTAGAAGTCTCCAATTTTGATGATCGGCTAAAGAGGGCTGAAGAGGCGGCGATGAATAACAATGTCGCCCATTTCTATGAAACTCTCGAGTATGATGGGCTCGACATATACTGGCGGGGAGTGGCTTATAATGAGGTGTTTGCCAGACTTTTCGAGCTTTACCCCCAGCTAGACTTGTCTGCTGTAAAGAAAGAGTTCGTTCCTGCTAAGCCTTCTACTCATGCTCCTGAAGTTGAGGATCCGGTAGAGGAGGTTGATGCCCCTAAAAGGGAGACCCAACGGGATGGAGTTGCTTCTTAGAATATATCTTATCGTAATATACCTGTAATGGTTCCCCTCCTCTTTTGTAATTGAATTTTGACGTAAATATAAGTGAATTTGTCGATATTTGCTAGACCCTTGTCATCTTATGGGCTCACTATACATGGAGTTTCTCAATCTAACGGACTCTGTAACCTAACCTCGCAATGAATTCGTAACGTATAACATGAGCTTGCTATAATAGCCACAAACGAGCTTGTCACACTTGAAAACATCAAATATGTAATATGGGTTCGCCATAATTAATTCTTTGCGAAGTGATAATTAATGGGATTGTCATTTATGGATTAATAAGCGCAATTAATTTACGCCATGGGCTCGCCGTACTTTTAACAAGTAATTTAAGATATGGGCTAGCCATACTTTATAAATTAATCTAATGATATGGGCTAGCCATACTTAACAATTAATTTAAGATATGGGCTCGCCATACTTTAACAATTGATTTATGATATGGGCTCATCATATTTTAGTTGCTAGAGGTATATGAGCTTGTCATACTTGAAGAAATTTATGAGCTTGTCATAGCAAATATTCAAAGTAGAATTATACATTAATCATAAATGATACACATTGATCAGGACCTTACCGATAATACATTCAGAGATGCTCAACATTCCAAGGATCGGGCTGCACCTTCCCATCCAGGTTTTCAATTAAAAAGGTCCCCGGCCTAACTTCGCCTAAAATGCGGTAATGGCATTCCCAGTTTGGACCCAACATACCCACACCGGGTTCTTTTGAAGATAAGAATACTCTCTTGAGTACTAGATCGCCTCTTCTAAATGACTTATGATTGACCTTGGCGTGTTAGTACCTTTTCATTTTCCTTTGGTAGATGGCCAATTTAATCTGTGAGGTTTTTCTTTTTTCTTCAAGGAAGTTTAGATCACATCATCTGATCTCATCATTGAAGATTTTATTAAACTGTAAGCGACGAGGTAATGGGAGATCCATTTCAACTGGGCTCATTGTTTTTTCCCTGTAAGTCATGGAGAAAGGGGTCTCTTCTGTTGCGGTTCAGTTGGTGGTACATATCGCCCACAATACATGGATGAGCTGTCCACCCATGCCCCTTTCGACTGTCTAATTTCTTCTTTAGGAGGTGTTTTATAGTCTTGTCGACTACCTCAACCTGGCCATTTGCCTGGGGATGGCGAGGAGAGGAAAAGTGTTTTTTTTTTATGCCCAGCTCTTCGCAAAGGTCCCGAAGCTTCTTGTTGTCGAACTGTCACCCATTATCTTTGACTATCGGGTGGGGAATTCCAAACCGGCATATAATATTTTTCCATATGAACTTAGAGGTATATGCCTCAGTGATTTTAGCCAATGGCTCAGGTTCAATCCACTTGGTGAAGTTATCGATGGTAACGATCGCATAGTTCGCACCTCCTTTTCTCTTTGGCATGGGCCTTATTAGGTCGACGCCATGGGATGGATACCATGGTTAGCTCCTGAGATGGCTGCCTTTAAATGGAGGAGAAGCGTTGGCATTTATCACCTCGCTTCACAAATGTATACCATCTTTCTTTAAGGTTGGCCAATAGTACCCTTACCTCAGTACTTTGTGGGTCAACGCTAGGCCTCCCGTGTGATTGCCACATATTCCTTCGTGGATTTCCCGTAATACATAATATGCCTAATCCCCTCCAATGCATTGTAGGAGAGGTAATGAAAACCCTTTTTTGTACAGGACCTCACCCCTAAGTACATAATAGGCGGCCTTACGTCTGGGCTTGTGAGCCTCTTCTTTGTTCCCTGACAAGGTATGATCTTTGAGATATGCTATGATGGGTCGCATCCAGTGGGGAGTTTCTCCGACACATCACCTCATATGTCTTGGTCGTGGAAGGTCTGGGGAGATATTCAACAGGTACAAACTCGAGCAATTCTGAATCTTTACTACTTGCCAATTTTGATAGGGCGTCTACATGTAGATTTTTGGCCTTGGGACTTGGGTTAGTTCGAACTTATCAAATCAATGAATTAGCTTCATAACATTCTTCAGGTATGTCGCCATGCCTTTGTCCTTAGCTGCGAAACTGCCATTGACCTGGCTTACAACAAGAAGGGAGTCGCTTCGGACTACTAAATTTCTCACCTTCATTTCTATGGCTAGCCTGAGGTCTGCTAGGAGCACCTCGTATTCATTGGGGTCTTGAAACTGAACCTCACTACGCAATTAAGTTTGTGGCTCTAAAGGCTCTTCAGCAACACTGCGGCTCCTGAGCCAGTTTTTCCAACTGACCCATCTACAAATAACATCCAAGTTGGTGGGTCTTCTGCATCCATCGTAACATTGATATCCGTTGCCTCCGTAAGCTCGGCAATAAAATTCGCCACCGCATATCCTTTTATTGAGGTTCTGAGCTGATATGGATGTCAAACTCACTCAACTTCACAGCCCATTTAATCAGTCTCCCTGATGCGTTTGGTTTTTAGAGAACTTGTTTGAGAGGGAGGCTCGTCAAAACTCATATGTTGTGGGCTTGGAGTAGGGCCTCAACTTTCTTGAAGTGATCATGAGGGACAAGGCGAGCTTTTCCATATCAGTGTAACGTGTTTTCGCCGGTAAGAGGGCTTTGCTAACATGGTAGACATACAATTGCGTGTTACCCTCCTCTCGCACAAGTACCAAACTCACTACATCGGCACTCACAACCAAATATAACAATAGAGTTTCTCCTTCTTTAGGCATCGAGAGAATGATAGCTTATCCCATGTGCTTCTTTAGCCCTTGGAACACCTCTTTTCATTCCTCATTTCATTGAAATCTTTTTCCTCCTTTTAAGGCCTTGAAGAAAAGAAGACATCTATCAGTAGCTTTGGAGATGAATCGGTTCAGCGGTTGCAAGGCGTCCTATTAAGCATTGCACTTCCTTTGGCCTGATCGGGGACTTCATGTTGAGGAGTACTTTAATCTTTTCAGGGTTCGCCTCAATACCTCTCTAGTTGACCATGTAGCCTAAGAACTTTCCAAAAGCAACGCCAAAAGCGCACTTCAAGGGTTTCAGCTTCGTACGATATTTCCTTAGAATATCAAAGGTAGCATGTAAATGTCCAACATGGTTTGTCGACTTGAGGCTCTTCATTAGCATGTCATCAACATACACCTCCATTGTTTTACCTAACAAGTCGGAGAACATCTTGTTGACTAATCGTTGGTAAGTCACACCAACGTACTTCAAATCAAATGGCATAACCTTATAGCAATATAACCATTGATCAGTGATGAAAGAGGTATGCTCATCGTTTGCTAGGTGCATGGGGGTCTGATTTTACCCTGAATATGCATCCATGAAACTCAACAATTTGTGCCTTGCAGTGGAGTCAACCAGTTGGTCGATCCTTGGGAGTGAAAAACTATCTTTCGGATAGGTTTGATTGAGGTTGGAGAAGTCTATGCAGACCCTCCATTTGTCTTTAGCCTTCTTCACTAACACCAGATTCGATATCCATTTTGGGAATGCTGCTTCCCTGATGAACCCATCGGATATGAGTTTTTGCACCTTTTCTTTCAACGTCGCATACCGCTCCGAGTTCAGGACTATTCTTTTTACCCGTGAAGAGTAAATTTTAGGTCTATGTTGAGGTGATGGCAAATGATTCTAGGATCGATGCCAACCCTATCTTCATGTTTCTAGGCAAATACGTCCAAGTTGTCGAGCAGGAAGCCTTTAAGCTTGGCCTTTGCTTCCGGTTCGAGCTCATTCCCTATTTATAATGACCTGGTAGGGTCGTTCGGGCTTGTAGGTAAAAGCTTCAGCTTCTCCACTGGGTCGCCTATGAGTTTAATTCTGTAATTCGGGGGTCCAGATCCACCTCGATGACCCCTTCTTCAGGGGAATCTACCATGTTGACGTCTCCCCCTTGTTCAGAGGTTAAGCCTTCTTCAGGTGCATCGCAATCTCAGTATCTATTAGGACCATATTTACACTTCGGGGTTCGAGTTTTCTTAAGGAGCTAAGGTAACATTCCCTTGAGCCCATCTGGTCACCTCGCACTGTGGCGATTCCTTCTTTGGTAGGAAATTTCATGCAAAGGTGATGTATGGATGTCACTGCCTCCAGCTCTTTCAAGACAGGTCACCCTAAAACTCTATGATATGTGGACCAGTGATCTACAATTAGAAATTCCTGAATGGGGACTCTTCCATTTCTATTGCCAATGTGATCATCCCCCTAGGGATGATGCTGTCTCTGATAAAACTATATAGAGGAGCGGTAATGGGGGCTAGCTCGTGGTCTACCGTCATTTTGTCGAAAGTGGTTCTAAAAAGAATATTGACGGAACTTCCATTATCAACCAGCATGCATTTCAGGCCATTTTCTAGCCACGACGGCTCGAACCACCAATGCGTCACAGTGTGGATAATGGACTACCGTGGCATCTGCTGGGGAGAAAGTGATTCGTTGGGTGTTCCCTCCACTTCAACTGGTTTTGTTAATTAAGTAGCTTGCCATGGAGAGATCATTTGCTTCTCTCGCATAATTCCTCAAGGCATTTTTGGAACTTCCTCCTATATGCGACCCACCAATTATGGTGTCAATTTCTCTGATGGGTGCTTCATCAATATTTGTTAGGGGTTCTCTTCTGGGCCTCTAACCTCTTGCCATGTTTATGTCTTCTTCATGCTCCATTCGAAGTGATTCGTTCCAGCTGTTCTACCTCGCCTCGTTGTGTCGAGAACCTTGCCTAAGCAGTGGAGCATTTCCTTGCATGCAGTAGATATTTCTATCCTCAGCATGAGCGCCAGCATACTCCCCATGATATGGAATTGACATCAATTTTCAGTGTTATAGCTGCTGGTTCAGTAGTATGTGTAGTATTGCCTATCTCTAGGCTCTCTGCTTCTTCCTCTTCGTTGACAATTTCACTTCTCATCATTTCCACTAAGGCATCATAAGTGGTGGGAATTATGTTCCGCATGTCCCTCCAAAATAGGGTATTCATGTTGAGACCTCCCCTTAAGATAGAAAGGGCCTATCTATCAGTGACCAGTTCGCAATAAGTCATTTTGTCCGTGAAACGAGCCATGTAACTTTTCAGGGTTTCTACTGCTTTTTGCCTCATATCCTGCGGCCTTTGGAATGGGGCTTCTCCCTCCTTGCTCGACAAGTATTGGTTCAAAAAAGCCTTCTTCAAATTCGGCCAACTCTTGATACTACCAGTTGGAATGCGGCTATACCAGATCTGTAGCCTTTGTTAGCGTGAGGTGGAAAGCTCAACATTTCAATACTGGCAAGGCTCCTCACAGAGACGCATCTTATAGTTGTTGAGGTGTTTCACCGGATCGCCTTTTTCTCCATATTTGGGTATTTTTGGTGGTAAAAAGTGGCTAGGAACTAGGGCTCTCCTTAGTTCCTAAGAAAATGGTAAGCTCTCATCGTCATCATCCAGTTTGAACGATCTGCAAAGGCCGTCAAAGTCAGTTTCCTCTACTTGATATCGAGGTTGTGACATTCCATCCTCATTTCTCGTATTTGTAGCATCTCTTCTTTCCTTCCTATTTCTAGGTGGCGGTGGGATCACTTGAGGCTCGTACCCCAGATTTTGCTCTCTTTCTATTTGAGCTAGAGGAGGTTGTTGGGACCTATTTCTAGGCCTAGAGGGCCCAATTCTGTCGAAAACGCTGGCGGACCTTTGAGGCTCGTGTTCCTGAGTGTATTTGGGAAGAATTTCTTCCATCGGCATATCATCGTCAGGACGGCTCATAACATAGTTAGTAGAGGTATGTACCTCCACCTCTCTTTCCAGTGGGTCAACATTTCTCCCATACATTTGAGGATATCCAGCCATTTCATTCTCTTCATCTTCTCGGGGAAAAATCCTTTGTTGAGGCGCTGGGACCCAACCTGTTGGTGTATTTGCATGAACAGTTACTGCATGGCAGCGTTTTGTTGGGCTATATTTCTCATGTTAGCATCCATTTCTCCAACTTCTCTCACTAGGCGTGCGGTGGTACTGTCTCTCTTGTAGCGATGGTGGGGGTGACGCATATTTACATTCGTGTGGAGGACATCTTCTTCAGAGGCCTCATGATACTCATCTCCACCATGCATTCCTTGGTGACTTGAACTCATTGTGTTTTTCGAATTGTTCCCTTGCAATGGTTCTTTCTTCAAGGTTCTTCGCATATAGCTTTTACCACTAGGATGCACGTGGTTATGGTATCAAAGATTCCCACAGACTGCGTCAATCTGTTGACCCCAAAAAATGGACCAATGACGTGACCAACAGATAAGTAGAAATTAACATCCACGTAAGCTGAATCACAATGTATTATTCAGATCAAGTTACCAATTTAGTAGGTAAATCAATGAGGAGAATGATTCTGAACATTTAACGAGTTACAATGTCCTTATTTGCTTATCAAAAAGGGGGTCGTCTTAAGGAATGAACTTTAGGTAGCGAGAGGGAGAATGTTCATTTTAAATGTCTAAACTTGCATTAGCCCCCCGTGATACTAAGTGCGGGTTTTTATACCCAATGCAAGGTGAATGAGATCCGTCGGATGATAAGGCTCGTGGTTCTACTAGATCCATTGGCTCCTATTAATATCAATCAATCAAGTCATTTAATGCTAAGATTCCCATATATTTACTTCTAGGTTAGGGATTTGACCGTGTAGGTATACTAGGCAGCGTAGCAGTGTGTTGTCTTGTCAATCACTTTATATGATCTGCTGTTAGTTGGCTATTTGTCTCGCCAGGGATGGACTCGTATTGAGGGTTTCTACCAGAAGGGGATCGGTCAACCTGCTTTTAGGCTGAGTTCGCCTCGGCATACATAGAACCGGGTTGCTCGCACCACTACGCCACATGTGAGCTCATCCGTCAGCTACGTGGAGTATTTATTTTACGATTATTTATATGAGTAACATGCATCATATTGATTCTTCAAACAATATTTTATTATGACCTTGATGGTTTTTATAACGTTCAGCAAGTGTTAAATACAATATTAAAAAAGCACAAACCTGGGTGACTACAATTGAATTTTAAATCTTACGTCATTCAATACTTTAATAGCTGAATGAAAAGAAAATTAATTTTTTATTTATTTTATCATCTAGTTATATTTATACTGTGTCAAACGCACCTTTTTTTTTTTTTTTAACACAGTGAGCATTGAAAATATCGCTTGGCATAAAAGGAAAGGGCCAAAAATGGATTATATACTTAAGATTAAGAACACATGGATGCATCCGACAACATTAGCCACGAACGCCACAAATATATTTTATCAACACATGCAAGCATAGTTCGACAACATTATCCCACGAACGCCACAAATATTTTTGGTAAAAACAATACAACATGATCGTGTGATTTTGAGCATAATTGTAACTAATTTATTGCATGATTTATTTACACCTCTAATATAAAGATTCTATAGGCTCTCGACATTTATGAATGTAAGTTTTTCATACATGGATGAATAGTGAGGTAAATTATGTCGTTGCTTATTAAACTCTCTAAATTGCTTTCTTTTCAAATTTTATTGGTTTTATTTTGAAATTTGTCACGAGGAAAATATGCTCTTAAAGAATCTAAATGGTCCATGCTGGGACCTCAACGACTTTTAGGGCAATTGCCGACCTACTCTAGAAGCTACAAATAGCCATACACGTACAATGTTTATGTAGGATGAAATCATTTTTTTTTATAAATTTTACGAATCGAATGAATTCAACAAGTTAAAATATTATCAATGCACTAACATTATAAATATATACTAAATATGCTCTTTATATATTCAACTAATTATTGGTACTAAATATGAATGGTGAAACATATTACAAGTTGAAGCATTTAATTTTATTTAAAGCATGAACTAAAAAGTCTCAAATAGTGTCATAGAACAAGATAAAAAAACACTTTAAAAAAATCAATATAGTGCACTACATGAGAAACAAAAAATTGTAAATAAAATGTATTGTAAGTATTAGTAACAAAACAAGGTACCATAATCGCTCTGATACAAATTTTTTGTGAAGCCAGTCAAATAATTAAATATGAGAACAATATGAGTAATATGAAAATATTGAATCACACAGCAAATAAGATTTACGTAAAAACCCAAATCCAGGAAAACCGCGGGCAAAAACGGAGAATTCACTATAATTAATAGTAAAGAAATACAAAGGATCTCCCTGGACCAAACCAATAAGTTGGACAATTGGTTGATTCCAATGTGTTGTACAACACATTTATAACCAAAGAATTCCCAACATACTAGGAGAATTAATACATGAAAATTTTAATATAAGTTGAAGTCCCAATACAATGGATAAAACTAGGGGTGGGCGTGGGTTGAGTTGGTTTGGTTTTTGCCCCAACCCAACATTGTCGGTTTTTTCAAAATTCAACCCAACCCAACCCATATAAATGTTAAAACCCAACCCAACCCAACCCAACCCAATTATGTGTTGGTCGTAGAATTCACTATAATTAATAGTAAAGAAATACAAAGGATCTCCCTGGACCAAACCAATAAGTTGGACAATTGGTTGATTCCAATGTGTTGTACAACACATTTATAACCAAAGAATTCCCAACATACTAGGAAAATTAATACATGAAAATTTTAATATAAGTTGAAGTCCCAATACAATGGATAAAACTAATAATGGAAAATTTGGAATGAAATAGGAATCAAATTTACCTTGGACTCCTTCAAGACATCTTAAATTCTAATATCAACTCTCAATACTCATCCAACAATATTTTCAATCAAATAATTAACAAGAATTGAGTCACAACCTAATTTTAATAAACTCCACCTTGACACGAATTTCATTGCAAAAAATAAAACTTAACTCTTCAACTCTAACAAAATTCTCCAAACAAAACACTCCAACAAATTACTCCTCTTCCACCATGCCCCTTTGGGCATATACTGAACAACTGTGAACAAATTTCAAACCCTGCTTACCAGCATAATTATCTTGCATGCCAAAACTGCTTGAATCATCTCGTTCACTTCCAACTCCAGTCAAGTCAATAAACCTGTTTGAATCACCACGAGCAATTCAAACTCCACCATGAGTTGTCAAAGCTGCTCGAATCACCACAAGCAACATAATCAACAAGATCACAATCAGCTCCACCTAAGCTATTGGAAGATTCCTTAATATCATTGTTTGAATCACCATGAACAACCCGATCACAACCAACTCTACCTGAGTTATTGCTTACTAAACCATAAGTTGTAGCTATATCCACAGTGACCGCCTAACCTTCTAACACATATAATCGGGACTTTCTTTGTCCATTTAACACAACTCGGACACCCTTGCTAACTTTCAGAACTCTACCTCTACCGATATACTTCTACCCTTTTGAATCAAAAGTATTCAAAGAGATTGCATTCCTGTTTATACCTATAATATGTCGAACCTAGCCAAGTATTCTAATCGTTCCATCAAACATTTTGATTTTTACAGTACCAACCCCAACTATTTTACAAGGCTCACTATTTTCCCCTTATAACTGTTTCATACAAAGAAAATCAGTCCCGATTTGAGCACATACGAAAGTGCAAGTTGAATCACGAACTCAATCCTCATTAGGTTTGGAGTCACTTTTAGTAATAGCCAAAAGATTTCCATCACTATATTATTCTACAAGATTGACATCACTGAAATTTTCTGGTTGTTTCTTCTGATATATAGTAACAAACATTTTTCACTACTCATAGCAATGCCTATTCATGTGCTCTTCGTTGTTGGAATAGCAACAGATTTTAGTACTGTGCTATCCTTGACTCTGCCCCTTTCATAATCACATATCTTCCTTTCACAAAAAACAAGACCATTTGCCTTGGTCTCAAAATCGACAACCAGATGTTTTATATTCTCCTTAAAATAAAACACATTATATACTTCGTCAATAGTAATAGTATCCTCACTATAGAGAATAATATTTCTAAAAGTCATATATGAATGTGGTAACGAACATAACAATATCAACCCTAAATCCTCTTCATCATATTTGACCTCCAGGGTCTTCAAATTAGCAACGATTTCTTTGAACACTAATAGATGATCTTTCAAAGATCCACCTTCCGTCGTAATGAGAATAGAACCGCTGCTTCAAGTGTAACTTACTTGTCAAACTCTTTATCATACAAAGTTGCTCCAAGTTTAACCACAACCCAACGACATTTTTCTCTTTTACCACGTCCTGAAAATTTTGATTTGAAAGATGAAGATGTATCCGTGATAAGGCTTTTCGATCCTTACGTTGCTTCTCCTCCGCAATCATTGTTGCGGGCATTCTACTTATATCCAACAAAGTATCATCAGAATCCAATTGAGTAAGAACACTTAACATCTTGATATGCCACAAAGAAAATCTACCGTTGCGATCTAAAAGCGGAATATCAAATTTCATAGTTGACATCCTTGAAACAATGACCTTGTTCCTACAGCTTTAATAACCAATTTAGACCTCTCAAGAACAGCCAAAAAACTTTCAGCTCTAATACCAATTATTAGAAACAAAACAAGATACAAGGTTCACTCTGATACAAATTTGTTGATAATCCGGCCAAATAATTAAAAACGAGAATAATATGAGCAATATGAAAATAATGGATGACAAATAAAAAGATTTACATAAAAATCCAAATTCGGGAAAATCACGAGCAGAAACATATAATTTACTATAATCAATAGTAAAGGAGTACAAAGGATTTTCCTGGACCACACTAATAAGTTGGACAATTGTTCAATACCAATAATGTATTATACACCACATATTTATAACCAAATAATCCACAAAATACTAGGAGAATGAATATATGAAGAGTTTAGTATAAGGTGAAGTCCCAATATAAGAGTGAATTGCATATTTAGTCACTGAACTTTCAGTCATGCACGCAATGGGTCATTGAACTTTTAAAATAGCACAACTAGTCACTGAACTTTACAATTCATCATCCCAAAAGTTACTGAACAAAAACGACCATTGATAAATTGGACGGAATTTCCACTTGGCAGCTGATGTGGCGAGACAACTCAATGAATTTAGCCACCTCCTCAAAATTACTACACATGTGGAAATTCCAGTTTGTCTAACACATTTTAAAAAATAGTGGCG
>CAIGRH010212702.1:0-11047 GCA_903798295.1 Fraxinus nigra | reverse complement strand
GGGTCGAACTTGCATTTTTCAAAAGGAATCATGAGCTGTTGGTCATGTCACCTCTACAAAAAAGGTCAACACGACATATTTGTGTAATTTTCCCTTTTAATAAATACAATTTAGCACCAAATGAAAATAAGATGCCCTCATGCCGAACTTAATATTTATCAATTTAACGATTAACTCTTGTAGTTAATTTATAAATCAAGTAGTTGAATAGGATTATATCGACTGATTCGACTGAAAAAAAAAACTGTCAACTGGTTTTTCAACAAAATTGTATTACTAAAAGAAACCTAAAAAATGAAATTCAAGAAAGAAACTTTGGAAACTAATGTTGTTATACCCTATTATCTATCTTTAATTGGATCAACTATACATCAGAAGGATAAAAGAAAACAACCGACATGGATCAGAGTATATGAATGTAAGAACTGACTTCCTCAAAATGTTTAGCAGAATCAATAGAATAGAGAGTTTACACTTTACAATACAACACATTGCTCCAAATTCTGTTTTATATACTTAAACTTCAAATAATGTCATTTTCATAGCAACTCTAATAAAAAAAGAAAAAATAATATGAATAAACAGCAGAAAGTGCAATGGAAAAGTGGGGTGGATGAGAAATTAAATGAGGATAAACTTATCAGACCGAAGCATCTCTAGTTACAATTAGAGAAAAAAAGTAATCTTTACATTATGTTGCTGTCATCAGGTCAATCTTTCCTTATGGCCAAAATATTTCGAAATTATCCCTGTATTGATAGGAATTGACAATGTACCTACCATTTCTTGCTTGATTCTGTTTTTCTCGTACCAAGCCTTTTACATAGTAATTTGAATGAATCTCTGTCGGGTTTTCCTATAGTTCATTGGTACAACTTCCAACGGTGAGATGAAAAGATGATAGTCGGTGCAACACTGTGCAATCCGAGGTTATACAGGATCGTGCACTTCTAGTGGTGTTTAATACAAATCTGCAGAAATACAATCACGTCGTTCATTTTTATAACAGACAAATGTGCCAAACATGTTAGTGTCTTTATTACCTCGGGAAAAGCGAGACCTACGAACATCATGACGAGGTTGGCCATTCATACTTGCCTCCGCTCTTCGAGACGGATACAACAGTGGCCCTGAGAATCCACCCCTCCCTTTTAACTTATTGTGATGCTGTTAAAAAATTCAGAGAGATACTGAATTCAGCATCCAGATTAAAATTTCATGAATCTTAAAGTGGTATCCAGGGGTCTCCCCAAGACAATAGAGTTGTGGGGGGCAAATTTCACAAAATTTTAATCGTGGGGGCAAAGTTGAAAATTATTAGGATTTTTTTTTTGGAAAATCTAGCTACATTGAAGAAAATGTGGCTTACCGTTGATAATTCTTGAGGTTCATATCCATCAGGTGAATCAAAAGAATCCTGTCGATGGAGCAGGATTTCTTGTTGTTTGAACGTCACATGCTTGGCGTTCTCAGCAGGGCGTCGAGTGTCAGATTGGACCTTGCTAGGAATATCATCAAACTCTTGGACTACAGAGTCCAAAGTATCTCGTGGATGCAATACTTTGGATAGGTCTAATGTACCTAAATTTATACCCAAATTGTGACTTCTTGAAGTACGATAACCTAATCTTGTCATTCCGGCTTCCTGTTTTCGCCTTTTTGCCCATGCAAAGCCGCTAGATGCTGTGATTTGCACAGGGACTGTTTTAACGCTATCTGCTTGAGATTCCTCTGTCATTTGAGAAGCCTCTGACACTGTATCATAAGATTCCTTGGCTGACATCCGAGACACAGTAGCTCGTCCTCCCTTGTACAGATGGGAACCTCCACCATGGTGTCTTCGACCAACTTGAATATTGGCCTCTACGACCTTTATTGAAACAATCCAGACAAGTCAGTGAGAAGGAAGAGAGTATATGTAGAGAGAGGGAGGGAGAGAGAACCTCAGATGGAATTACTGTGCCAAAACTAGTTGGATCTTGATGAGTTTTACGCACTCTTCTTGGATTTTTCATAGACACGGCACTGACCTTCCTCCTGAAAATTCAATTCAGATTAAATCAATGTGCCAAAATTAGTTGGTTCTAACACATTGCTAGCAATTCGGAAATTACTGATAAACTAAATCAAATTGGCACTTTTCCAGAAACAATATATGAAAGAAAGGAAGAATGAGACACTTCACCTTCGCACTTCTTCACGTAATTTAGCATCAATCTCTTTGTTTGGTGGATACTTTGGCAAGCTTGATGGATCACTTGCATAAGGCTTGGTAGTGAAATACTGGAAAAAGAAAAAGTTCAGACAAAAAACAGATGGAATATAAACATCTGACATATGTAAAAAAGCCCGACTTAATCAAGTTTTTAAGGGTATTGACAAGATGAATTGATCAGATCTAACAAGAAATCCCAGGTCAATCAAATATTTCCATCGTCTTTTACCTCAGATTCAAGAGCAGAAGATGCAGTACCACGACTGTAAGGTGCAATGGAAAGAAATGTTTCTATGAGGTTTACTGCACTTTTCGGGAATTCCTTGCATCTTTCTCGAAGTGTACTTTCATAAGGTTGCTGGGGTTTAAACATGGTGGCAAGAGGAAGTTTTGATCTTTTCCAATAATCATCAGGTGGAGAACCACAAAGTTTGAAGATTTTGTGCAATTGTTCAACCTACATAGAAAAGGAGAAAATGAATTTTAACTGAAAGTTAAGATTTGGGAAGTACATAAGCAATGATCATTAAATCCAAGATATGTATGCAAAATCTCGACATTCAATGAAAGAAAATCCAATTAAATTGTTTATATAGGAGGAAAATTCAACATCACATATATAGATTTTGAAGATTGTTCTAACCTCAGTTCTGCCTTTGAGAAGAGGCCTTCCAATAAAAAGCTCTGCAAAAACACAACCTACACTCCATACATCCACTGATTCCCCATAATTTGTTGACCCCAACAGGAGTTCAGGGGGGCGATACCACAAAGTCACCACACGACTGGTCAATGGTTGCTTATTCTTCGCTCTCATAAAACTTGCGAGCCCAAAATCTGCTATTTTCAGGCTTCCTTCATTGTTTACTAAAATATTTGATGCTTTAATATCCCTGTGCATTATACCTCGCAAGTGACAATGCTCTAATCCACACAGTAGTTGCCGCATATAGCACTTGATCTACTTTCATAAGAAAAAATGAATTCAGAAAACAACGTCATGAACCACAAGAAAAATTGAAGAACAATAACGCGTACTATTCTGAAAAACCACTAAAAAAAAAAACATAGATACAAACCTGTGAATCGCTGAATTTGATATCAGGACATGATAACAGCCCAGCGAGGTCGTGTTCCATGTATTCGAAAACAAGATATATGTTACATGATAATCGAGAAGTGATTATGCCTTCCAACTTCATGATATTCGGATGGTCAAGTTTGCGAAGAATCACTATTTCTCTTGCCATAAATTTTATGCTTTCTGGTTGAAAATTGTCAAACCGTACCTTCTTCAAGGCAACCATCTTACCAGTTTTCACATCCCGTGCACGGTAAACATTGCTGTAAGTGCCTTGTCCAATCTACACACGTTAAAGACGTGGAAATTATTTTATGAGACAATGAATACTACTGAGAACCACACCTAGTATTTTCATCAATCAGCTCAAAACTCGGTATAAACAGATGGCCCTCGTGGTATGTTTGGTTGGGAGGATTGCATGGCATTCGACATTATTAAGGAAGAAAAAGAAGCTAAAATCCATTCATGTATAGTAGTGCGGACATGCACTCATGGTACTATTTGACCATACTTATTCTCTCATCCTTATGTCATCAAAACTGAACATTGTCATCATAAAGTCACCAGATTAAAATCAACCCTGTCAAGGAATACTCGAGTTAGTTCTATGCCTTCGGTTACAGACCTCACACTGCTGCTGCATCTTCCCGGACACATCTATTATTTTTAAAAAAAAATTTGAAGCAAAAAGGTAACGCTCACAAGGTCACTGAGAATCCTGATCAAAACCATACTGAGATCATGACTCTCAAAGGAATCCATACACATTTGTTTGTACCAATTCGCAGTTGACAACAGAATCAAACAGAGGCTAAAACTGTGATTATTTTCAAATATGCCTGCAAGAACTTAAAGTGAAACTTTGTGCCAATGGATGCGTAATAATTTAGATAAAACACAATACACTAGCAACAAGAATTAAAATAATGTAAATGACCTTGTCTAATTTCTCGAATGCGTCTGATCTGAGAGGTAGCCATCCCTCAATGGCTTCCCCAGCCACGGCAGACAGCCAAGGTGGCCACCCAGCCGATACATGCTCGCTTTCTGTCAACCTCCCAAATTTAATGCTGAAAACAGGCTTCTTCTGAGAGGCCCCTCGCTTTAAAGCCCTCAAGTTCCCGGAATATTCCACATAACTGCGCCTTTTCTTCTCAGATTCCCCCTCCTTCTCTTCCTCAGATTCCTCCTTAATCTTCTCCAAGGGCAGCCCCAATGCACGCAATGAAGATAAGGAAGGCAGACGGTGACCCGAACCATTTCCTCGGCCCGCTGCAGTTGAGGCTGAGGAGGAGGCATCGAATTTAGGTGATCCAATTGTGGCATTCTTGGAGCTAACGCAACCCATGACTCTCAATACCCATCAAATGTGTCATATACCGCAAGGATTCGGATACGACCCAGATGGAAATGGGTCACAGACTGGAGGAGGGGTGGAATCAATAATGAGAAACCCCTACGTAAACACCATTAACGTTGTTTTGAAAAAAAAAAAAATTTACCCAGCAGAAATGAGAGGGTTCCTCAAGAACAGAGCTTTTTGGGGGGAGGCGAAAGAGAAAGAGAGAGAGGAGGCATTTGAGTGTTTCTTGTTGCGAGATATACGGAAGTCAGGGGATTTCAAGGGGGAAAACATTTCCATTTTCGTGGGTCAGTCAACTGCTTATTTCTTTCTCTCTACAACAACAAAGGTGAAATGTGACCGTTGGAACTTCAGTTTCAATTCCGTTAGTTTCTCTCAAACAAATTTGGTGGGGGCTTTTATGGTGTTTGCGTTACAAATTATTGGCCAACTGCCCCAACTGCTAGAACCATATTTTGGACATAACTTCGTATTCAAGTTTTTTATAACGTAATTTTCTAATTTATTTCAGCCTCAAGAAATATTGCTAATCTTTATTAAAAAAAAAAATCATTTAGATAATAGTAAACTCCTAATTTATTGTTCAAGAGAACTGGACTGACGATATAGCCTTACTCATTGAAGATGAACGAGTCAATCACGAAATGAGATCATGATGACCACTATGAAATTATTTTGCTTTTTTAGTTGAGCATGATTTTGATGTTCTCGTTACTGGTATTTGTCACATATAACCCCTTTTTTAAAGACTCGATTGGACTAAATCCTAAAACAACTCTTACCTTATAAAAGACATCCTAATCTTCCCATACTTCAATCCAATTTTTTCAATATTACACAAGATGTAACTCATTTCAAACAATTGTACATATTTCCTTGATATCACTGTGCGAGAGCATCTTCAATACTAATGTTAATTGCACTAGAAAAGATGTCTTCTCCAATGCAACATGCCACCACTATGTTTAGCAAGGAAAAAATAGACATTGTTAAATAGACAATCTAGATGTAGAGGCTCTTTAGACAAGAAAAACTTCAATGGAACAATCCACTTAAATCAGTATACCTCAGATCTCGAGCTACCAAAACAACTTGAAATGTAAAAAATTATAAACAGGCAACTTGAAGAAGCAACTAGTTCTCCGTTCATACCCACACTTTCTTTCTTAGTGATTTTGAAGAAGAACTATACTTANTTAGCAAGGAAAAAATAGACATTGTTAAATAGACAATCTAGATGTAGAGGCTCTTTAGACGAGAAAAACTTCAATGGAACGATCCACTTAAATCAGTATACCTCAGATCTCGAGCTACCAAAACAACTTGAAATGTAAAAAATTATAAACAGGCAACTTGAAGAAGCAACTAGTTCTCCGTTCATACCCACACTTTCTTTCTTAGTGATTTTGAAGAAGAACTATACTTACGTATTGCAATTGTAACGAAACGGGAGCTGCGCAATCAAGTTCTTCTCTCCTTGATTTTCGTACTACTGAATGTACAATAGATCAATCTATAATTTCCCCCTTTACCAACGGGACGAGTTGAAGGGAAGAGCACAACCATTGCTAATCCTTCAAAATACAATAATCAGTCTCGAAAGGACTCCGTTCTCTCCAATTTCAACTAAAGTCGCGTATTTGACATATTCCGTTTAAAACGTTATATATAGGGGTGGCAAAAAAACCCGACGACTCGGACAGCTCGGGATTGGCCCGGCCCGACCCCGAAAAAGCCAGAGCCAGGCCTGGCTCGGGTTGAGCTCAATTTTGGGGGGTCGGCTCAAGCCCGGGCAGGCCCGTGGCCCGGGCGAGCCACCCCTTCATATAAAAAAAAAATAAAAAATTTTTAATTTTTAAAAGCTTTTGCAGGCAACCAAAGAAGCTGCCTTTTGTAGCTGCCTGCAAAGGAAGCTTGCAAAGTGCTTTAGCAGGCAGCTTTCTAGCTCCTTGCTACATTAATTAAAAAATAATAATAATAAATAAATAAAAAACAAACAATAACCCGAGCCGGCTCTGCCCGCTAAGGTCAGGGATAAAGCTCGGGTCGAGCCTCATTTTTTTGGCCGGGCTTTGCTCGGGGCTCGGCTCGGGCCCAAAAAAGTTCGAGCCGAGCCTGAGTTTTTTTTTTACTCGGGCTCGGCTCGTTGACATAGCTAGTTATATAGTCTTCTATTTTGTTTGCTTAACTGCACTGTAGACACTACTATTCGTGGGAACTGCTCTTGTGGGCTTGGAACGATTCTGTAGTATACATTGGGCCCGTGTGCCCAAGCCTAATCTTACTGGCGGATCAGAAATTTCATTGGGCCCACATATATGGAATTAATTTCATCGATTTCTTTAAAATTTGTAAGAAAAAATTTGGTAATCAAATCGTTTTTCTTAATCTAATAGTTACTCAAATTTCTACTGGTTTAAAAAATGGTCATCCAAATTAACGTATAGTCTTCACATTTTCCCTACTATTTACTGTGGGTTAAGGTTATGTTATATGATGAAAGATGAATTTGAATGATTATTGTGTTATCCAATGATTTTGACGTCTTTTAGTTTATCGTGATAATAAACGATGATAGTTCGATTCATAGATCACCTTTTTCTTTGAGAATCTCTCGTTTTCTTTTGTGTGAATCTTCTAACGACGAGTTCAAAACTTGTAGGGCCCTCTTTAGATAGATTTTACTTTAATTTTTTTTTCAATCGAATGATCATTTATAATATCACTATAAACTTCAATGACTAATAGAATTTTGAAGAATTTCTTAAAAATTTCAATGTGAATTGGTGAAATAGCATGAAGGGTTGTTCTTGTATAAAATTGATGGCTTCCTTTAAATTTTTAATCGAAAGCCAAAATGTGATTTTTGAATATCCTCATGTACACGTATTTAATTCAAAAACATAAATTGAAAAAAACAACAGTGAAGAAATTTTATGGAAAGTTTCCTTAATCCTAAACAAACTCTGCTTCTTATTTCCGCTTCTCCCTCCTACTACTCTATATAAATCCCTCATCCCTACCCTTAAATTTCCATACACAATTTCAATTTCCTTTTGCTTTTCGTGATCAAAAACTAGAATTCAGGTTTCCAGATTTTTGTGAATTGCTGGTACTCTCAAAAGTTGTTTCTGAATCATGACGTATTTGGTAATAATGCTAGAAGGAAGAGAAATATGCAGGATTCCGATCAAGAAAGAATCCATGGCCGGTTCTTGCAGTAAAGAGAATGCAGTTGCTTCATATAATGATGGCGATTGCTCCTTTTCTGAACCCTCCAAGATTTTTTCTCCCGATGGAATAGTTCGAGAAAAGAAGTCTTGGTTGAACTACGAACTATTTGAGAAAGAAGTTCCAAAACTGAAGCACAAGAAATCATCGGTGCAAAAGCGTCAGTCCATTAAGGCGAAGACCACAATAGACAAAGAGAAGGTGGAGTGGCTTAAATTTTCAAGGGATTATTCGCTTTTATCATCCGATAATGATAAGTTTCACAGTTCTGGGTTAAAACTTAATCCTTGGAAGGTTAAGAATGTTTCAAAATCTTGTGATTCAATGCTGAAGAAGAAATCCGAGGTATCAAGAAGAGCTGCAGCGACACCAAAACCAAAAGTGTTATCCTCTTAACCATGGAGTAAAGAATCAAGGTTCAAGAATTCTGGCAAATCCAATTTGGAAGGTCATGTTCGAAAGAGAAAACAAGTAATCTATGAAGACGAAGATGACGACCAAACCATTGATACTCATAAGGAAGATACTCGGAGGGCACCAGGATTGCTACGTAAAAAGATCGTAGAACAAGAAAAGAGGGAGACAAAGAAACGCAAGATGTATTGAGTATCATAATATTCTTGTTTCCTTTTTGTACTAGGCAACATTGTGCTTGTTTAGTTAGCTTATGTAGTTTTTTGTTCTACTGATGTAATTGTAATTGACATTTTTTTTTTCTGAAATATAGACATGATTTTGTTTTGTTAACATCAATTTAGAGTCCAGCTACATATTTCTTCTGTCAATGTCAAGAATGTTTGAAGTAAATATTTAACCTTTTTACGAATTTTATAATTAAAGAATCACCAGAATTTATCGGTGCCAATTCAAATTGTCCATTAGACAATTGTATAGTAAAGAATAATCAGAATTTAATCAGTTCCAATTCAAATTGACCATTAGACAATGTTTGATCTGTTCTCCGTTCGATCATCCCCAAACATGCTATTAGATAGAAAATTTGCCAAACAGAAAAAAGTAGAGGAAAATTATTTTATACACCATTAAAAAAAATTAATTCCACCATTCATATATACTGCCAGCACTGGCATGGAGTTCAGTCTTAACGTTCTTCATTATTTACGTACGGCCATTTCCAGTTTTCGAATTAGGTTCCTCCAGCGTCAAGCAATAGTATGACTTGTACAAAAGGCATTTACATGAACAAAAGGTCAACAAAATACTAGCACTGTCATTTCATGCAGATTTGCTCCTTTAAGCTGCAAAGTCATTGCTATCTGATCTTTGTTCTCATAATCCATTTCTTTATGTAAGGAAGGATTGTTGGCTACCTTCTTCTGCGGTTTGCTCTATCTTCCTGTCGGGATTTCATGATTATGATCGCCTTCGTATTTCGTAATAATAGATTTGAAGTCGGTCGAAGACCTCTCAACATTGTTTACCGACATTTGCATTCAATATGTGTACATTTGTAATAACTCCTGTAGAGAGAATCCAGATGCAATATTGATTATCTTCACCAAGGGAGAACTTATAATCTATTAGTCTAAAATACAAACTAATAGATATCGAAAAGTTAAGACGAGTTGGCAGATGGCAATTTTTTTTAATTAGTCTGCGCAAATTCGGAAATCAACTTGTCATTATGTCGCACGTCGTTGAAGTATTCAAAAATTGTTTTAACATATCAATATAAATACATTTTTGTCATTCTCATTTCACTATATTTGTTTAAGGGTGATACATAACATTTACTTGAAATACGAGTTAAAAATAAATGACATTTGTTTAGAAAGTAGATGGGATATGGTTAGGTTGAGAGAACTGGTTGGTGAAAATCTAGTCAGTCACGTTATTGCTCAAGTTGCAAGTCAAAAAAAGGGGATAGACTTATTGATTTGAAAACCACAGAAACATGGCTTATTTACTGTGAAAACAACATGGGAAATGGTGAGGGTTCGAGGTGAACATGTGCAGTGGGCTCATTGGGTTTGGCATAATGCTTTGCCTAAACGTATTTCAGTTTTTATGTGGAAAGCCTTGAATAGAAGCTTAGGTGTGTATGAAAGAATTAAAGCCGCCGGTATAAACCTTGCTTCCAAATGTGATTGTTGCTCTAGGGGTCACGAGAAAACTATTTCTCATATTCTAAGCTCTGGAGAGTTTGCAGACAAAATATGGAGGAAGATTTCTGTATTGGTAGGTGTACGTTGGAGGGCAAGACAACCTTGGTGGGAAAGAATAAATTTATGGTGGGCAAGAGCAAAAAAATATTCCCAAGTAGGTTGTTTGTTTGGCTTAATTCCATGTTTAGTTACTTGGAAACTATGGTTGAGAAGATGTAAAGCAAGGATGGAGGGAAAGTTTGAATCTGTAGAGGAGGTACTTTTATCCATTAAATTCTGGTTATAGTAGGTTTCAATTAATCTGTCAAATACAAAAATTAGGACTAGTCAAGATGAACCTGTTCTTCGTATGCTAGAGATACGTCGAACTCCAGTCAAAGCTAAGCAGATTCGAGTGGTTTCATGGACTAAACCTATACATAATCAAGTGAAACTTAATGTGGATGGTAGCAGCCTAGGAAATCCTAGTCAGGTTGGTGGTGGCGGAGTGATTCAGAATGAAAAAGGTGAATTGGTATCAGCTTTTACTACTTTCTTTGGGGATGCTACAAATAATGAAGCTGAACTAAAAGTGATCATTGAAGGTTTAAGGATATGCCGAGAGTTGGAAGTGTATCATCTTGACATTGAGTGTGATTCACTATTAGTGGTTTCTTGGATTTTATCTGAAAAGTGTCACGTATGGTATTTATGGGATTTTTGGGAAGATCTTGTGGAGCTACTACAAGAGTTCGATTTAAAGATAGCACATCAGTGGAGAGAAAACAATCAAGTGGCTGATTATTTAGCTGGGATGGGAGCGAAATGTTTGTCGAAACGGTATACCACGTGGACAGAATTGCCAAGGATTGCTCGAGGATTACTTCGTTTGGATATGATGAGGGTGGCTTATGTGAGAAAGTAAGATGTGGTAGATCATGGTTTAAATAATTGCTAATGATATTGAAATAGTAGTGAGATTGTCCTCCGTGTCTACCTTTCCGAATGCGGTGGTCCGACTACTCCAATCAGCGGTTGCTACCTACAAA
>CAIGRH010212631.1:0-10191 GCA_903798295.1 Fraxinus nigra | reverse complement strand
ATTAATTTATCAACGTGTTTTTTAACTTACGTGATTTTAGTTAATTATTCGAAAAAGTTTTAAAAACCAATTCACCCCTTTTGGTTAGCCAATCTTGGGCTTTCAACTTTCACCTATGAGGGCAAAGAGATGGAGTTGAATTGTGAATAAATTAAAGAAGAAGTTAGGATGATGAATGACAAAGAAGACAAGCAGTGGTTCAGGAATCACAGCTATAGGGTAATAGCTCAGATCACTGTTGCCACTAAGAAGGAGCAAGAACTAGCCCCTGTCGATCTGCAAGCAGTGGCGAACCAATTATCTATGTTTTTTCATATCCAAAAGGGCTACCTCCAAATAGATTCAATGATAACCAAATAACCTTTAAAGAAGGGGCACAACCATTTAGGATTAGGCCCTACAAATGTCCATACAAACAGAAAGCTGAGATTGAAAAGATGGTTAAATAGATGAGGAAGAGTGGAATAATTCAGCCTAGTAACATCCCTTATGTCTCAGATGTACTCTTGGTTAAAAACAAGAATGGCACTTGGAGATTTGTGTAGATTAGAGACAATTGAACATCCTCACTATCAAGAATAAATATCCTATGCCACTAATTGATGATCTCTTAGATGAGCTGAAGGGAGCTAACTGGCTTACCAAGATTAACTTAAGGGTTTGTTACCATTAAATCAGGTTAGCAATTGAAGATATACACAAAATAGCTTTCAAGATACATGAAGGGCTATATGAATTCAAAGTAATGCCCTTTGGGCTTACTAACGTGCCAACCACATTCCAATGTTTGATGAATGAAGTATTTAAGAAGTAATTCAAGAAAAGTAATTCAAGAAGTTTGTATTGGTTTTTTTATGATATTCTGGTTTACAGTACCAATTTGAAGAGTCATTGTAACCATGTGACAGTGGTCCTAAACCTACTGAAAGAACACCAGTTATATGCCAAAGAGAGCAAGTGTTCATTTGGATAATCTAAAGTGAAGTACCTTGGAAACGTCATCACTACTGAAGGAGTAGAAGTTGATCCTACCAAGGTAGTAGCAATGATGAATTGGCCTAAACCAAGTAGCATCAAATAGCTGAGGGCTTTTTTGGGTTTGACAGGCTATTACATGAAGTTTGTGAGGGGGATATAGGACTATAGCACAGTCTTTAACTGACTTGTTAAAGAAGGAGAATTTCAATTGGAATGAGGCTGCCGACAGAGCTTTTTAGGAACTAAAAGAATCTATGAGTACCACTCCAGTGCTGGCTTTGCCAGATTTCTCAATACCTTTTATCATTGAAACTGATGCCTGCTATGGTGGTATGGGGACTGTATTGATGCAACAGAACAGACCTACCTCCTACTTCAGTAAGGGCATTAACAATAGAAATTTAGGCCTATCCATCTATGAAAAAGAATTACTGACTTTAGTGACAGCTGTGGAGAAGTGGAGGCATTATCTAGAGAGGCATCGTTTCATCATCAAGATGGATCATCAATCCCTTAAATACTTGCTGGAGCAAAGAATCACCACACCACTGCAATAGAAATGGTTGACGAAGCTATTGGGGCTTAGTTATGAGATCTAATATAAAAAAAGGGTGGATAATAAGGTAGCGGTTGCACTATCTAGAAGGGAACGAGAAAGCATGGAATGTTGGGTAATCACTATTGTGACACCGGTGTGGATGCAAAAAGTGATAATAGCTAGCAAGGAGATGAAAAAAAAAGTAGTAAAATAACTGCATTGCTATTCGATGCACCCACAGAGTCAGATTACACTTATGCAGATGGATTACTCAAGTCTAAGTCTAAGCTTTATATTGGGTCTAAAGGGGAAATAAGGAAGAGACTGATCATTGCTATACACTCCTCTCAAGAAGGGAGGCATTCAGGCATGCAAGCCAGAATTCATAGAGCCAAACATCATTTTTTATGGCCTGGTATGGTTAAAGAAATCAGACAAGAAGTTTTAGAATGTGATACTTGTCAAAGGTTTAAGGGTGAACATATAGCCTATCCTGGTTGTTGCAGCCCCTACCAGAGCCACAATACGCTTGGAGCCACATATCAATGGATTTTGTGGAAGGTTTACCTACTTATGGGGCAAAGAATGTCATATTGATTGTTGTTGACAGATTCACCAAATACGGTCATTTTCTTACACTAGCTCACCTTTTCTCAGCAACGCATTTAGCCAGACTATTCTTAGTAATGTCTATAAATTACACGGGATGCCGCAGAGCATCGTGACACACATGGATAGAATTTTTACGAGTGATTTTCAAAAACATGGAAACCACATTGGAACTATGCTCAACCTATCACCTACAGACAGATGGACAGACTAAAATACTTAATCAATTCCTTGAAATGTACCTCAGATGTATTGTCTATCATCAGCCTAAGCAATGTAGTAGATAGATCAGCCTGGCTGAGTGGTGGTACAACACAACTTTGCACACTGTTATCAAGATGACTCCATTTGAAGCCCTTTATGGCATTAAACCCCCACAATTAGCTCTTAGACCTTATCAACACCTCAAGGTGGTTAAAGTGGAAGAACTTTTACAGGAAATACACAAAATGGATCAGGCATTAAGAGAGAACTTGGCACGGGCAAAAGCACAGATGAAGCAATACGCAGACAAACATAGAAGTGAAAGAGAATTTCTAGTGGGTGATTGGGTGTACCTCAAACTACACCCTTATGCACAGCAGATAGTAGTCAATAGAGTGAACGAAAAGTTAGTAGCAAAATACTATAGTCGTTATAGAGTAATTCAGAGGATTGGAAATGTTGCTTACAGATTAGAACTATTCCCAAAGGTCAAAATCCATCATGTATTTCATTTTTTTTATTAAAGAAAAAAATTTGGGAAGAAAGTAGTTCCAATCTATACATTACCAGCATTGTACAAGGAAATGGGAGACCACAAACAGCCTGGGAGGGTTATGTCTACCCGAATTCTTAAAAGAAACAACCAAGCTATTACTCAATGGCTAGTGTAATGGGAAGGGACCAATGTGGAAGATGCAAGCTGGGAATCTACTGATTTTATTTAATCAACATTTCCTTCTTTTGAACCTTGGGGACAAGGTTATTTTATGAGGAAGGGATTTTATGAAGACAAGCCACAATCAGAGAAAGCCTAGGGAAGAAAGAAGAGGAGAAACAGCCTTGAGAAGAAACAAAGAAGGAAGCAAGAAGAGGCTACAGTCACTAATGGCTAACAAATTTTGAAAGGGGCAACATACGGTGTCGTTTTATTTATCTTTATTTTGTTAAAGTTGTAATTGACCAAAACACATTTTTTTCTCTTTCTTGCAACTTTCCATTTTGATATAACTGTAAAGAGGGAGATATAGAGGAAGTGATTTGATGTGTGTGAAATATAATCTCTAACTTCTCTTTCCAAACTTCTTCTTTTCTCTTCTTATTGATTGCTGTAATTGACTTAATTATTGTAATCAATATAGTGGGTACTGGATTTGCTATTCAAATTTGAGTTATTGTCCTGAGTTGTTGGATTTGACTGAGAATCTAGCTTAACCATAACATATTAGGGACATAGGGCTTGGAGAGGCCATGGCCTTGTAAATCAAGGGCAAAACAGGTAAACCCATTTTGGGCAAGGAAGATTGAGGTGGCTTGAAAAGTCTAGCTGATTTTATTGCCATAGCCATGGACCATACACATGATTCCACGCGGAGGGGTGGACGAAGGGGGTTGCCAAGATCTGGTGAATGGTGTTATGCCTCTAGGAGATGTGTAGTAGGATTTGGTTGATTTGATGCCCTATTGAATATAATACTCTTCTTTTGGTGTGTTGCCCCAATAGAAGGATATGCTTTTCTTTTGCTCCATTTTCTAGGAATTTGGGGTCCGTTTTCAGCGGTGGATGTAATTTCTGGTTCACGGAGAACCGGAAATTGGAGAATAGTCTATCCTAAGCCTTTTTCTTGACTTGGGATTATGAGTAAATTGGTGAATTCATTGAAGTTTTTGACTGTGAAATGTAATTATAGCATTTTGCAGTTTCACATTTATTTTTCAACCAACCCACCACATCTAAATGCGCATAGTGTTTTTTGTCAAACAGCTTAACACAGATTTCCAAATAAGTGCATTTTTGTGCACTTATTACGGTCATATCACTAAGGGTCCGTTTGATTGCAAATGTGGAATTTGGGTGGAAAGAAAATGAATTACAGAGAATTGAATTGCCTAAAATTTAGCCTAAAATTTATTTTACTGGGAGTTGTAATTAATTTTGTTTTATTGGTATAATTTGCCACCTGAAAAATGTTGAAATTTTAGTATCCGTTTGGCTTTGTTTTGTATGGAAATTGTCAATACAAGTGATAAATTTTTTTATATCATTGTGTCTAGAATTTTTTCCAATTACCAAAAAAAGGGTGAAAAACCAAAAACCACCAAAACAACAAGAAAACTATTTCATTGAAAAGTGGGAAAATGAGGCGTGTGAGTGAAAATTTGGAAAAGGAATTCCATGGAAAATGTTGGCTACCAAACAGCTCAAAATTTGGAAACCACGGAAAATTTCAGGTTTCAAATAACCCTAAGTTTTTGTGTCATTTTAGTATTGAATTTTACTTAGGTTAATTTTATCTTATTTCTGTTTTGGACTCGTTTCTAAGCAATTGAAAAAGAAAGAATGATCAATTGTCAATGGATGGAAGTTTGAGGACTAATATGCATTTGAGTAAAAGTTGAAGTAATTTGATGTGGATGACAAAAATGAAAGAAAAAATGAACAAAATGGCTGAAAGAAAATTTCATGAAACTTTTACAACTAGGCAACCGCCCAATTACATTGGATGGGCGACCGCCCTACCTTAAACTTAAAATACAAGGGCCGTATGCTACGCCTGGGCGGCCATCCAATTTCCTACTGGGCGCCGCCCAGGCTAAGTCGGGAAATGTTTTTTTGATTTTCTACTATGACCCAACTCTTATGGAAACAAATTTTAAGATGTCTTTTAAAGACCTAAGACCGTCCGGAATTGGTTATCACTCATTATAACATATTTTAAGAGATTTTGAGAGTATAGAAGGAGGCAAGAACATGAAAATCAATTTCAATACGCGAAGATTCAATTAAAACTATATTTGGGTGATGTCGATTTTTCTTTTGTTTTCTTTCTTTTAACATGTTGGACTAGTTTTATTTGTGTTAAGAGAATGACGAACCATATAATATGAATGTTTAATCTTTAGTTTTACATACTTGATATTGAAAGTACGTTTTTAGATATTGAATGATTTATATGATTTTTTTCTCCACAATTATTGTGCATGATAATTGTGTGAATGTGGTGTCCTATTTTATGGATTCGAAAGAAGAGAAATATGTTCGACATATATAAATTATCACATGGTCCGATAGGGAATAGAAATATATAGCTATACTCAATGTGAATCTTTGAGTATTCATAAAAAATTATGCACTCTTGTATGTTTACATCTGTCATAGAAATATAATCGGGTCATATATAAGACTATGTTTAGTATTACTTGAGAGAGGTGGTTAAATAAAACATGAACATTGATTCGTCAAAATTCAATTGTATTATCAAAGTGTAGAACTAAAGTTAAAAATGATTATTGCATGAAAATTCGGGATCATAGTGTGTCTGTCATCATCTATTAAATACATCAATTTGCATTTAGTATAATTTGCATTTAGTTTAGTTAATTAACTCATAATTGTATAAGTAGATTAATTTATTCATAATTTTGTCACAAACAAATACATCATATTATTCGTATTTCAGTTAAGGTCACAATAATTAAAACTGAACCAATTCAATCTCATTGGGACAATGCTTGGACTCAAATTTACTTTATTACTTGATAACAAACCGTACATTTTCGATAATTTTAATTCAAAATATATTTTTATGAGTATTCCCGCGTGTCACGTGGGCGACCCAGGTTCGATCCCCGACAAAGGTGCCAAAAATACTTTATTATTTGTTAACAAACTGTACACTTGTGATAATTTTAATTCGAAATATATTTTTGTGAGCATTCCCGCCTGTCACGCGAGTGACCTGGGTTCAATCCCCGACAAATGTGCCAAAAATTTGTTCACGAAAATATATTTCAATTGGTTAGCAAATATGTTCACTCTAGGTCGACTACTATTATATCTTGTTGGTAAATATTAAGGCGCTAAATCTCTTGCCAAAATATTTGGGCCAAAAAATAAGATATTCACCGACTCATTTCATATGGTCGAAAATATGTCTATTCTAGGCCGACTAGTATATTTTTTTGTCTTTAAATGTTGTTTCAGTATCTAATTTTAGGCAGGCCAGAATAAAATTGATTGGCAAAGGCGATTTTCATTGATAATTCTATTTGATCGGGAAAACATTAGTCAGCAAATCAGGCATGCTCGACTAAGAATATTTATTAGTCTGTAAATGAATGTTTTCACCTACTAATTTTTGGTTGGTCGGGAAAATCTAATCGGGAAAGTCATATTTTCTCGTAGTGAATTCTAATTACATAATCCTAGAAAAAAAAAATTAAGATTGGACATTTCTAGCGTCAAATATCCATAATTAGTAGTGAATAATGGAAAAAGAAAAGACGGAATCGATGTATGGTAATTTAAGTAAGTCAAGTCCTTTCATATGGCAGAAACAAAGTCCAGTCAAAAAAATTC
This sequence comes from Fraxinus nigra, assembly GCA_903798295.1. NCBI lineage: Eukaryota > Viridiplantae > Streptophyta > Magnoliopsida > Lamiales > Oleaceae > Fraxinus > Fraxinus nigra. Next base: position 3,505 of record CAIGRH010212631.1, on the reverse strand, counting down.
ACATCATTTTCTACATCATATATCTTTCGTTTTTTCTATCACAAATTACTTGCACTCTTACGTTCACACAAAAATCCCTTGAGAATAAAGCATCCCTGATTATTATTTGTGAATGTGAGAAACTCTGAAAATTTCGGCTGTTCAACTTGAATAATAGGAAGACTTGATATCTAAAGAAGACTTGACGTCCATGTTGTCTAATCTAAGATACTGTTAACTGTTAAGTTAGTGACGTTTTCAACTTTCAAAAGGAAGTCACCCACAATATTCATGAATAGAAGAATTTCCCATTCTGTAGATCATGCTTTGTCTTTTGATTGCTTGTTCCTGTCATGCATGTAACTAGAGGTAGACAATCCTTTGGTACGCACTATCTTAATTTTTAGAGATAAACTCTTTTGGTGCCGGTTTGGTTATTTTGTAAAACGGACTGTGGTGGTTTTCAGTTGGCCTTTTGATATCGAGGCTTTACAATAAATTTGATTATGACAAATATTCTGAAATGCCTAGTATCATATTCAGCGTATCTTGTCCAATATAGAGAAACGTAGTACAATTTGTGTAAATAAGAGAATAAGGTAGTTTAGTATTAACTATTAACCGATACTTGAGGGCAGTTGGTCTACCTTTTTTGCATGACAAAGCTGTATAATAATTCAATTCTCGGTTGCCAATACTTATTTATTTCAATTTCGAATTTATGGTAATTTTCCAGTGGCTTTTGGGGAATATAGGGGTGTGTCGTGAAAATCCATTTATTCACATTACTGTAAAATTTGTTCATAACTTTGAGTTCATGTATCGGACTTACATGCAAGAAAATATTATGGTGGCCATGCACTTCATATTTGCATCATGTATGGCTATAAGTNCACTTCATATTTGCATCATGTATGGCTATAAGTATGGAGGCCGTGCACTTCAAATTTGTGAATCAATTCAATTAGATTTCCCTCCTCTTTGTCTTCTAAAAATTCTCAGAGCCTTAAGGATCTTTGAAGGATCAAAAAGCCCTGAAAAAATTGAAGGAATAGAGTGAGGTGAAGAAAAATTGAAAACAAAGTATTCTATGCAAATCTGGAAAGAAAGAAGCAAAACCGGTAAGAAGGAAGCATAAACGATAAACAGAGTGCAAATCTCGTAAGTCTCTAGTTTCCCAACAAAATAGAGTTCATTTAGCAAAAACGGTGTGCACATTGCATATACAGTAAGTCTTGTGTAAAATCGATAAGTTGCTTGCTAATCTAGTGTCATCAAAAACAACAAACACGAGAGAAAACTAGTAAGAATCCTTCATAAATAGCTGAGTGATTTGGTGAGAAAGCGATGGCTTCCAGTGGATTTTCAGCACCCCTTCCCCCAGCTTTCAATGGAGAAAATTATAATTTCTTGGCTGCAAAGATGAAGGCATAACTCAAGGCTTTTGATCTTTGGGAGATAACCGAGACTGGAATTGAACCTCCACCATTGAGAGCTAACCCCACGGTTGCTCAAATCAAACAACACGGTGAAGATGTTGCCAAGAAGTTCAAAGCCCTCTCTTGTATTCAGTTTGCTATTTCAGATTCTATATTCACAAGGATAATCACTTGTGAAACAACAAAGGAAGCATGGGATAGACTGAAGAAGGAATTCCAAGAAAGTGAGAGAACTAGGCAAATGCAAGTTCTGAATCTGAGAAAGGAGTTTGAAACTCTAAAAATGAAGGATTCAGAATCAGTCAAGGATTTCTCTGATAGCTAATGAAGGTGGTGAATCAAATTAGGTTGTTGAGTGATGACTTGCCAAATAAGAGAACAGTGGATAAGGTGTTAATCAGTCTGCCAAAGAAGTTTGAATCCAAGATTTCAAGGGACCTGGCTAGTATCTCTTTGGCTGAACTAGTAAATGCCCTTCATGCCACTGAACAAAGAAGATTGTAAAGGAAAGAAGAGCAAACTGAAGGTGCTCTATTTGCAAAAGGAAAATAGAGAACTCAAACAAGTTTTAGTGGAAAGAAGCCACAAAACGTGAAGAAGAAAGAATAAGCTAAAGGTTCTGGAAAGGATTCTAAGTATCCTCCTTGTCCACATTGTAAAAGGAAAGGCCACTCACCTAAATGGTGCTGGTTCAGACCTGGAGTTCAATGCAGGTCTTGTAAACAATTTGGAGAGTCTACAAAAATCAGAAGGAAAAGAAGGAGTTGCAGTTGGCCAAAGTTGCAGAAGATCAGTCTGAAGAGCATCTGTTCTCAGCCATAAACTTCATAGTTACCAGCAAAGTTGAAACTTGGTTACTTGACAGTGGCTGCACTCACCATATGACTTCAAACTCAGATATCTTTGTGGAGATGAATGATGGCTACAGATCAAGAGTAAAGGTAGGAAATGGAGAGTATGTTGAGGTGAAAGGAATTGGTAAGGTTTTAGTTCAGACACCATCAGGTACTAAATTCATTTATGATATTTTGTATGTTCCAAATATTGATTAGAATTTGATAAGTGTTGGCCAATTAATAGAGAGGAACTATACCTTAATATTTAAGGATAGTAGATGTACAATTTTGGACCAAAACAATCTAGAGCTAATGGCAGTAGAAATGAGACATAGGAGTTTTCCTGTGGAGTGGAAGAACATGAGTTCACATGCCTATACTAGTACTGAAGTTCAAACTGAATTATGGTACAAACGCTTTGGGCATGTTAATTATACCTCACTCAAACATTTGAATGAATTGGAGTTGGTTGAGGATATGCCAAAAGTATGTGATATTGCATGTATATGTGATATTTGTCAAATGGGGAAACAAACTAGACTGCATTTTTTTCCAAAAAAACCAGTCCAATAGAGCTCACACCAGACTTCAACAGGTTCATTCTGATGTTTGTGTACCTATGAGAACTTCAACCTTAAATGGATGCAAACTCTTTGTTCTCTTTATTGATGAATTAACTAGAATGTGTTGGGTTTATTTCCTTAAGATGAAGTCTGAGGTGCTAGCAGTATTACAAAAGTTTAAAAATTTAGTGGATAATGAAAGTGATTGCAAGATAAAGTCTATAAGGATTGACAATGGAATTGAGTACACTAGCAATCAGTTTGACAAATCTTGTGAGGAAGTAGGGATCAAACATCAATTGACAATCCCTTACTCACCTCAGCAAAATGGAGTCTGTAAGGAAGAACGGGACAGCTATGGAAATGGCAAGGTGTTTAATGCTGGAAAAAGTGTACCTAAAGCTTTTTGGGATGAGGCAGTGAACACTTCAATATATCTACTCAACAGGCTTCCTACTAAAGCCTTAAACAAACTAACCCCTTATGAGGCTTGGTATGGAATTAAGTCGAAAGTTTCTCACTTGAGAGAGTTTGGAAGTATGTGCTATATGCACATACCTGATGTCAAAAGAGATAAGCTAAGTTAGAAAGTAGAGGCAGGAGTTCTGGTTAGCTATTGTAACAATGCCAAGGGTTATGGAGTTTATAATCCTCAAACCAATATGATTGTTTCCAGCAGAGATGTCAA
>CAIGRH010212610.1:0-14716 GCA_903798295.1 Fraxinus nigra | reverse complement strand
CACAATTTTTATTAATTTTTCAAATACACGTTTCATCCATTTTGTCAAAATCTATTAAAAATAAATTTTTTAGCTATTATTTATCACAATTCCAAAAACTAGGATTGGAAACATTTTTCCATTCCTCAAATAAGTTAGAGAAAAATAAGTAATAATTAAAAGTTACCAAACACGTTTGAAATTCACAAGAACAAAGATTCAAATAATTTTCGACGTACTGTCTGCCAAGCTCTTCGTGATTGACACGAGTCAAAATATCCATTCTAACTCATTTAATTAATCATTTGGTTTCGTCACGCAGAGATAAATCTAGAGAGATAATTTTAGAGAGAGAAAACACGAACCTTTGTCTATGTCAGTATGAATCACTGACCGTTTAGTTTCCATAGAGAATCAGCTGATAAGAAGCTCGCTCTCATGAATCCAAGCAAAATTGAAGAGGATCTGTTCCACCATCTGGGTCCACCACGGCCCCACCATGAACAGTTCATAGACCCTCACCAAGCTCAATCTCAGCCGTCCATTGACGACGATGCCTTCTCCCTCGACATCTTCCCGGACGAGGACGACGATGATGTCAGCCACACGTCATCGGATGGTGAACTCCCCATTTCCCATCCAAACGACGCTGCCCCGCCTCAAAACCCTAATATGGCGAGTTCCCAAATTGTGAGTAATGGGAATAACGATAATAGGACAATTGATCGCCGCTCCGTGCATATTAGTCCCGAGCCACATGTATCGTCCCAATTTTATACTTTCAATAAAGAATCCCATGCTTTGATGATCCGGTGCTTGATCGAAGGCCGGCTTGCTACTCCGGAAGAAATCCGGGCTGTGACTCAGACGGCTGTGCTCGCCAGTTGGCGGTCCGTGTGGAAGGACCGTAATGAGGATACTGCCTACTTGACCGCATGGAAGCGGATCCAGGACAAGCTAACAGTCCAAGTTGCAGACACCTCCTCGGCTTCTGCTGCCGCTGGTAAAAATCATTTCATCTGCTTCAAGAATAATTGCAATCAATTTGTTTCGCATGTAGATCAGTGGCAGGATATAGTAATATCATTTCATGGTGATGCCGATTTAAAACACTTGGGACTCAAAGAAACCGTGGAGAGAATTAAGCAGGTGTGGACTGTGGGTGCTAAATTTTATGGGATTCCTGAGAGTTATATTAAGACATATGTAGCATCCTGCCCAGTGTGCTTGGATGAGTCTTCTGGATGCGCACCTCGCTCAAAGAGACGTAGATTTGAGTATACAGAGTCTTTTGATGTGCCCGCCAAGGAAGTGCCCGTTAAGTTGCAACAATTAGCTGCTAAGCACAAGGTGGTGTTGTGCATAAGGCAGAAGTATATTAGGTACAAGCCCTTTATGGCCGAGGTCAAGGATTACGCGTGTCATAGGGCAGGTGAACCTGCATCTAAGAAATCACGGATATTAAAACGGGAGCCCTATGCATCAAAGAGGTGTGGATGTGGGTTTCGGATTCGGGCAATAGTTCCAATATCAAATTATAATGAGAAGGATAAGACATTTGTCTATGAGGAGGAGGGGACAGCTGTATTTAAGCTGTATGCAGTGCATTCAGGGCATGAGCCAGGGCCACTGGATGGGAATGCAAGGATAATGCATCGAATGGTTGGACATAAAGGGGGATATCTGATGGATCATGATACGGTGTTTGGAATGTCCGAGGAAGGGGAAAATGAAGATTTCAGGTTTCTGGGAAAGAATTCCGTGGACCTACAGCATTTGGCTTTGCAGAAGGTTCAGGAATTAAGGAATGAGTTAGGGTTGCTCGAAGGGAGAATTACGACAATCCAGCCCTCATTGTTAGGTTCTCTGACACATGAACTCTTTGACATCACGAATAAGCTTAGAAATATAGCAGATGATGGCTCGAAATTGGTAGGGTTGCCATCAGAGAAGCAGCACCTGGACGATGTCTTGGTGGTAGAGCATGATTTGCCAGATTGGTGTGATGATCATCATTCGCGGATCTATGGTGATGGCAAAGATGCAGATGTTATTGAAGATGATGAGGACAGCTTTGGGCGAACTCTTGGGGAGGTTGCTTCTTGGGATCGGATGAGGACTGAGAGTAGGAACGAGAAGGATCTGCTAAGTGAGACTTGTAAAGAAGAGAAATGGTTGAAATGTGGTGAGTTTGATGAAAAGGGTATTCTGTGTGATTCGAAACTGATCAAGCCCTCGAGGAATGACGTGGCCGTGGATCCAGATGTGGGTCTTACTGGTATACAGGTAGACGCTTTCTACCCTGAAAATCCAAAGTGGTTTGACTCTCCTTGTAGATTAGACCCTGATGCAGATTGCGGCACTGGTGGATTTCAGCACGTATAGATCTTGTAGAGATTATTCATTTTGGTGAACCCACTTAACTTAACGCTCATCCTTTGCACTGTTGGAAGTGGGTTGTATATTCTGTGCACTGAGCTTGAAGCCATTCACATCACTGTCAGCCTTTCGGCATCTTCATTGACTGTAATCTGTAGAGCGTTCAATTTGGCACATCTTCATATACTTCTAATGTCTCCCTTTTGACCTTGTTATCTGCTTTTAATATTGAACTTGATTGTTCTGTTATGCATTGTGATTATCGCTTCTCGTTTTGCTCTATTTTTGTTCACTATCTTTCATGCTGTTCTGGTATCCATTTTGTTTCTTACAGATGCTTCTATATTTATTGTTGCTGATGTTGCATTCATAGTACAGTCATTAAAGAAAACTTATTATATAATCAATCATATAATGTATTAAGTAGTACATTACCCTATCTGTTCATCACTCAGTAAGGTTATTTCAAATTTGCAGCGATAGCATATAGTTAATATTTTGAAGGTTAACGAAGATGATGTATATTCCTTATTCTAAACATGTTCATAAATTAAAGGTATCTTAATTGATTTTATGTATCTAGGAATAATCTTATTCTACCGTTGGTACATGTTTTAATGTCATTATGATGTACAGAGAGAGTTTAAATAATCTTTGTTGAACCGTGTTTGTATGTTGTTAATAGAGGTGATAGCTTTCAGCAATGGAAATTGGTCATTTGTTTGTTTTGTGACAATGATTCAAGTGGCATGGTTATCCTCTAGTTTTCAGTTCTATATCTGCTTCAAACTGGTTATGAACTATAATAAATTGTTTGCCTTTCTATTTCAATGATTAATATGCATGTTCAATATCTTGAACTTGATACTTGATCGCCATGGTTAGTATCTTTCTGGTCAATACTATGCTTCTTACTTATGAGGCCAAAGCAACCGTGTTTATTCTGCAAACTAGATTAGATAATGAAAATACTATAGTAAATTTTGTAGTAGGGATATATCTTCTCTTTAATACTTTTATGGCATTTTCTCTGATGAACTGCGAATGATTTGCCCTGACCCAAGAAAGAGTTGTCAATTTTATTTGTCCAGCTTACCTCTCTCCTGGACCAAGGTTACAGATCAGTTAGTTATAGTCTCAGTTGAATGTTTTAATATTCAATGAGACTTATTTAAGAAAGTTCTAGTTGCCATATAGAATCCATTTAACTCAGTTTGGTGACACGTTTCTTTTGATAAGTCTGCCAAATAGTAGCCTGTCCTCAAAATGTGTTTTAAGTTTTAAAAAATGTGTTCAGTGTATCATGCCTGGCCTAGAATGCTACTGCACTCTGTTCAATGTTCCACACCCCACCTTTGGATCGTAGAAATGATTTGTTCTTTCTGTGTACTTTCTTGATGAGGATTTCGAGTTTTTTATCAAACATTTCTTGAAGAGTGCCCACCCACAAGACCAAAGCCAATTTTTACATTTTAAAATTAGCTATGATCTGAGGGGAGGGAAGACCAGAGGGAAATGACCCCAATTTCACTTGTCATTATTTACTCAGGAGAAGTGTCTAATCTTAACATTGGGCCTATGTTGATTTGAAGCTTTGTTTGACTAGAATGAGCATTGATTCTAATGGAAGGAGGATAGCTCCTGCGCATCCTTAGGTTACTAAAACTTTGTTGACCCATGCTGTGGTAAATAAAGAATGAACCCTTGGGGTTTTTTCAACATTAGATCAAACTAGACTTGTAATAGGGGTACGGAGTTTGATCTACATGTGGGAAAGTTAACGAAAGTTGATCTGGAATAATTTGGAAGTTCAAATTTGAAGTCCACAAAGGCTTAGTGTTTCCTTGACTGCTTAGGACATCAAGAAAGAGTATTTTCTAATTTCGCTCAGGGACTGGGCCTGAAGAATTATTAATCTGTAAGAATGGATGAAAAATATTCAACAACTGGTTATCAATGATTCAATAGCCATGGGCAACTGAATATTCAGAGCTTAACCATGGAAATTCTGATGTTGACAGTAACTCTTATTTTTTCTTTCATTGTAAATCAAGCTGAGCGCTAGATGGTTTGTCGAATCAATATGTAAATATGGTGGACTAAAGATGAAGATGATATAAACTAGATTTCCATAGCTTCTTATGTAGGACAGCTTTACTATACTTTAGTATTGTATTGGAACTTCCAAGAATGTAAAAAACTTCACTCTACAATTGATAGTCCCTATGGAAGTTATAATAGCACATTATCTGAAATCATGGTTGAATCATGAAACTCTCTTGTTAATAGAAACTGTAAAACTGAGATTCTGATAAGTAGGGAAAAAAAATTGAATGTTGAATGAAGGGGAGTCGGGGGGTTCAAAGTTATTTGTAGCAGATTTGACCTTCATTCTCCTTGGTAGTGAACCGCTTTGGGTATTACATGAATAGATTTTCAAACATGTCAGAAACTTTTGAATATTGAAATGGCGAAGGGGAGAAGCTTCTGTTGCTTTCTTGGCATACCTGGGTTATGTACACCATAGCACCTGACCTTGGGCATTCTCGACTGAAAACCTAAACTAAATGATGACCCAAAGGAGAATGAAATTGCCATTGGTTTAGTTTAAGTACTCATACTAATTATGGATTGGAATATTCTGGGAAAATGCATGGAAGCTACTATTTCTAATAATGGTAATTTCCTTGTAGCTCTTTCCAGCTCCTTTTGATACAATTTTCGAATTTGAACCTACCAATACATGCCTTTGAAAAAAGAGAATTTTTTCACTTTTCTTTTTTAATTTTTGATTGAGGAACACATCCAGCTAAAATATTAATTAATGCATGCACCTAATATTCAATGGTGTCTTCAAACATAGTAAAGAGATGTGCCTAATATTTAGAATAAATATATTTCGTATATGTAAGTAACAAATATACAGCATTTTCTAATGCAATGGGTATGTGAGAGAGGAGACGGTGATAATTCCATTGGAATGGCCTCCCCATCTTGTTAACAACCCTATGTGTAAAAACCTCGTGAACATATAATACATGTAATGTAGCAGATGATGAGCTGACTTTCATATTTTGCTCTTTTTCAGACTATTACTTATAATTATTTCTCTTATTTTGGTTCATCTGTCAAAGCATGAAAATTTTGATTCATTAAATACTAGCTAACTTGATATGACGGAATCTGTTACATCAGATGAATATATAATTTTAAGTTGAAATTTGGTAACGGATGAACAAATCCGTTGAGGTGTATTTGTAAAGCTCAAGCCTTGAAAGTCTCGTTGAACTTTCAAATTTGTGTTTAAAGGACAAATACGGGAGATTTCTTATGTTGAGGTAGCTTACTGGTGAACATCTCTCAGATTTATGTATTTATAAATTAACCTGAGTCATGTATGTAAAAGCACGAGCTTAGATCATCGTCACACTTGTATTCATTTATGAGGTAGAACACATTTAAAACCATGATATATTAGCACGTATAATTATTGTTTGTCCTCTCATGATTCTACATAAATTTAATACTACGACAACAAACTAACCCTTATTCCTAATAAATTTGGTGTTGGCTAAATGGGTCCTTAACTAAGCTGCATATCGATTGAAGGAAATGGTAAAACAAAACTACCATCTGCATCTTGCGTATAAGTTTTATCTATGATCTCTTTCGATGGTGTGGTTTTGTTGCCTTTAGCCATTTTGATAGTAAATTCTAATGAGGAAACTTGAAGTCTTCTGGAGTTAATTGTTCTTGATTTTCTTTTCCTCCTGGTGGCGTCTTAACAGCATTTGGATCCATTATCACGTATAATATAAACATCTTGTTCAAGATATCAGATTTAATATCGTTGTTTGAGCTTTAGATTTCCTGCCATGGTTGGGAGTGATATCAATTAGGGGAATTTTAATGCAGCTTTGATTCTATCTTGTGTTGTTTATTGGCATTGCTGTGGAGTAACATGCCCTTTTTGTTATTTCAAATTGTGTAAATATGTATATTTTTGTTATTTATTTGATTTTTCCCCCCTTCAAAGAGGGATCAAAGGATTTCACCCCTCCCCCAAAGGGAGGCTCAAATCCAGGTCATTAGCCTGGTAAGTTTTCGCTCTAATCAATTGAGCTAGGCCTTGGCCTATATTTATTTTGGTTTCATTGGCGTCAAGGCAATTGTGGAGACATGACATAAAATTGGATAGCCTTGGAGGGAGAAAGAGCAGTTAAAATCTTGGTGCTTTGGTGTAATAACTTGTTAGTGTTTTCTTATTCTGCTCAAACTGATATCCTTAGGTTTTTTCGTGGACAAGATGTTCCACATTTATAATATGTTTTGGCTGTGTTTGATTGCTTGTGTGAACAGGCTATCTTTATTCATGGTTTGTTGGAATCAGTATTTCTATTATCCTTCCTTGTACCTCGCGGATTGATATTCTCCGGTGTTTAACAATACTACGCTTTACAGCAGGAGAAAGAACAAGACTGTCGAATGCAGAGGGGTATACTTACTCTTTGAATTAACTTTTGAAATGCTGTCTATATTGTTTTGTAATGGGATAGAATAAGTTTCCAGAGCCATTGATGGCCATGTAGACAGCACTTTTTGGGTCGAAAGCAAGGCAGCACAGTTCACGCAGCCATCAACAAAGTGCTTTCTTCGCTTGTTCTTCTGCTAAAATTTCTATAGAACTCTTTTAGATAGAATCTCCAGATAATATACATGTAATACCTTCTATGTGACTTTGCTTCCGGTTTCATTGAGGATGGTTTGAATGTATAAAGTTTGGCTCTTGACAGGAAAGGGAAACATGTCCAGTAGCCCAGCAAAACAGTATTATTCGAAAGCATCGACTTGATATGGAAATTCCTTTCCCAATATCATCCAAAGAAAAATATTTGGACCCTATGGTTATTCTTCTATTTCGGGCTTCCATGGTTGTGTTTATTTCTTTTTCTTTTATTTATTTTAATTTAAAATGCAAGGTGAAGAACAATCAAATTAGTCAATATGGATGCGATTTGCGATTAAGAGAGGTTGAAATGTCTGATGCTAAAAAAATGTTTGAAAGTGGATCAATAACACTTTGCAAAGATTGTGAACGAAAACTGAATTTTTTGATATTGTTTAATGTTTGTCAGTTGTTTAACGTTTCATTAGTTACACCAATTGTCACCAAATTTCACACTTGGTGTCTCATATATTGAACTCTGAAACTCGTTTATATTATTATATATATGTTAACGGGTTGATCGTGAAAAATCAGTAGTTGGGGAAGATAAATGAATTTATTTGTTCTTTTCTTTTATGTTTTAGGAAAAAAATGACAAAATAATTAAAGAAAATTTGGAAAGTTAAGGATGTGAACTTCACACGCTTACAACTTGAATGCCCAAATTGACCGAAATTACTATTGCACTTGAACATAAGCTGAGGATGTCTGTGCTAAGAGAAAGAATAGGGATTGATTGCGCACAGAGGCCATAGGTGGAGGACCCATATGTGCAAAAGTCCCTTTGTAAAATCTAACGTTTAGGTGCCTGAAGAAAAATCCACGGAAAATTTTGCAATTTCTTGAGAAAAAAGATACCGAGAGCTCAAAAGGTGAAGTGGAAATTCTTTCACATCCAAGACTCTACGAACCCCCCTCCTTCTCTAATTCTCTCAGATCAGATATCACAATGACTAAACAGAAAGCAAATTGGTCTCCTTACGACAATAATGGAGGGTATGCAAAACCCTAGTTCGATTTATATGCACAAAAGATGTATTTAGATAGTTTGATGGTATTTCTCATCTTCGGTGTGTTGTTCGTGCAGGACATGTGTTGCGATTGCGGGAACTGATTACTGCGTGATTGCGGCCGACACTCGAATGTCATCTGGCTACAGCATTCTCACTCGCGATTACTCCAAAATTATTCAACTGTAAGGAATTGCTTTCTCATTTTATTTTCCATGAGTTATCCATTGCTATATGTTTTAATTTAAATCGATCCTTGTGGAAAAGAAAAATAAATAGTGTTAGTACATTGTTGTAGTTATTTAAATATTGTAGTATTACTTGATGAAATGTTAATACACAAAAATAAAATTTGTAAACAATTAAGTAATTTCTTGAGCAAATGTCTTCTGTCACAAGAATCAAGAAAGTTAATTTCTGCGTCTTTTTGACAGACTTGTCATAGAAAGGGGTAGCATGCAGATATAAGATTGGCATATTTTATAATAGTGTACTGGATTTTTTTATTGAGGGAGAGAACTTTACCTTTTTGAATTGGGCACAATTGAAATCTAGAGAGAGAAAGATGTGATTTTTGTACAAGCAAAGTTGTGATAAAGGCACAGAGATCTAAACTTCACTTGAAGTTAATTTAGTTTTTTCATTTGACATCTTTGGTGTAAAAGTATGGGACATAAAGTTGAGTTGTTTATTTGATATTTTTTATTTGCTAAAATGGCATAGGAGAAATTAATTTTTTCTCAATTTTCTCTTTTCCCTTTGCTAAATGTATGATTTGAACAGATCCTTGAGTAATGTGAAAACTTTGTTTCTTAGTTCAGAAAGTTGGCTTTGTAAATTCAGAAAGGGGCTACGAGATAAGTTAAAACATGCTTTTAAATAGGAAAAAACTCATATCTAAGAGATTAAGTTTGACCTATTTCAAAATTAAGAAACAAGGTTTATTATTTCAAAAACCAGATATTAATTAAATATATCAATTCTATACTATTTGGTCACAAATTATCGAATGAATTGGTTACAAATTATTTCTCAGTCACGACTCAGAAATTTTATAGGTCTCAAATTATTTCATGGTCATAAATCAAAAATTTTATAAGATAATTTATTCATCGGTTGCAAATAAAAGAAATTATAGGTCACAATTTATTTATTAGTTCCAGTTCGAGTCCCCTCAGGGCACTGTGAGGTGAGTACTCGACCCTAAATTTTAGGGCATCGTGGGATTAGTCGAGGTGCGCGCAAGCTAGCCCGAACATCCACTGTTATAAAAAAAAACAATTTATTTATTAGTTACAAATCACAAATTTTATAAATCATAGCTTAAATTTTTAGGTCACATTATTTATTGATCACAATCTCAAATAATTGGTCATATATTATTTATTGGTCACGAGTAAACCAACATATTGGTTACAATCAACCAAATGATTGGTCATAAACACCCCACCGCCACGATTGCCACCACCATCACCACGGTCAACCGCACTACCAACAAAAACTACCCAAAACCCCAACACTACCTAAATATGAAACCACCACCAGTCCACCACCACTTCAACAACAAAAATCAAAACTAACACCCCATCGTCACCGCTAGATCTGCCACCACCTGTGGGACCACCATCATGACTTGTACCACCACCATCACACCAACTTACGAGCAGCACTATTAGCTTGCCAAAGGGTCTCCCCATGGCCAAGGTTCTTAGGGCCCCTACCGCCGTCGCCGCCATATCCACCATCGTCGGCATCTCTATCTGCACAACCAACTAAAATCACCCAAAACCTTTAACACCAAAACCACCACAAACAACCCCTACCATCGCCACAAGCAGCATCAATACAGCCACCACACCCCAAGCAAATTCACCAACACCGCTAGCATCTCATCACTATGACGACAACATGAAAACCACGTCAAAGCAAATCTAATCAAAGCCAGAGATGATGCTTCCGCTACTAAAAACCACACATCATGAAAACCACCCTAAGATGCTGCATCGTGATGCCGAAGATGACGTCGCCGCTCACTTCGTCTATGTTTTCGTTTCAGGGTGTCAAACAGGGTAAGAGTTCAACAAATGGGCTGGGTCTGTCCACATCATGCCGATGTGGTGTCATGCTGTGGTCGCCTACAATGGTGGTTTGGTGTTTTAAAAGAAAAAGAAGAGAGAAGAGAGATAGGAAAATAATTAGGGTTTGGGTGGATGGAGGTAGGTATGGTGGGTATATAGATTAATATAATTTTAAAATATTACTATTAATATTAAAATGTTGAATTATGATCTGATTTTTGAAATGATAACTTGAAAGATCTGGTTCCATGTAATTTCCACTTTTAAATCTGTAAGATGATTGCCTGATGTCGTGTGTATTCATCATTATTCATGAAGTGTTAGTGTACAACTTTGAGATGTTCGTTGTTGTATTACCTCAAGACCATTTGCTTAAAGGGTTCATGATGTTTAGTTTTCGCATACACGTTCTTTCTCTCTTGCTTGCAAAAAGTAATTTTGTTATTCCATTCAGCTTTTTGCAAACTGTATTAGAGGACCATCTTCATTCATTTATCTGGCAATGTGATTGTTATATTTGTATTCCATACTTTTTGCAATTTTCTTGGTTGCTTCAAAGATGTCCTTTTCTTGGAAAAGATGTAAATGCTTATTTTTATCAATTTTATGTTTCTCCCATAATGTAGAGCGGACAAATCCGTGCTGGCCTCTTCAGGTTTTCAGGCTGATGTGAGAGCTCTGCAAAAAGTTTTGGCTGCTAAGCACTTGGTAAGTTCTTTAAGAATTTTAAGATTAATGGAAGACTTTCTAATTTTAATCTCCCAAGAGACAGTTAAATGTGGAGTGCATAAAAAATACACATTCATAATTGAGCTGTCCATATCCCTCTCTCAATTGCTAAATTGCAAATGCTACTGGAAAGTTTTAAGGGCATCCCGGTTCATTATTTCCTTATCAGGTTAGGTTGTGAAATCGCTCTAGTATAATTTTGTTCGTATTCCACTCGATTTACTTCAATCAATTTATGTCAAGTTTTCCTGAGCTTTACATAGATGATTATTTCACTTTCCTGTAGCTTTATGCATTTGGCCATCAGAGATTTTGGTTATTATTCAAGGAGCTAATTTGGGATGAATAACTTGCATATGCAAACCCTCTTGTAGCTCATTGCTGCCATTTGAGTACATCTTTGAAACCTCACTTTCTTCCTTCCATTTTCATTGCCACTCCTGTTTGGTGGTTTAAAAACTGTGGAAATGGATCAATTTTGCTCTTAATGATGATTGACGCGTCTTTTAAGGACATAGCTAAGGGTAGATTGAGTTATACAAATGCTGGCTCTAAACTCTTCTAGTGCTGTGAGCTCAAGGTAGTTGAAAGATGAATAGAATCATGCCTCATAATTTGATACTGTTCTGTGAAATGCAGCAATATCAGCATCAGCATAACAAGCAAATGAGCTGTCCTGCAATGGCTCAGCTGCTCTCTAATACCCTGTACTACAAACGTTTCTTTCCATACTATGCATTCAATTTGAGCTGTCCTGCAATGGCTCAGCTGCTCTCTAATACCCTGTACTACAAACGGTTCTTTCCATACTATGCATTCAATGTCTTGGGTGGTCTTGACCATGAAGGTAAGACTTTAGTGAATTTTAGTTGTTTGTGATACGGTTATCTTTACTTATATTGTGCTATTTTCTTTTTCTTTGTTCTTTCTGGGGGAAATCCTGAAGGAAAGGGCTGTGTCTTCACATATGATGCTGTTGGATCTTATGAGAGGGTTGGATACAGTTCCCAGGGCTCCGGTTCTACACTTATCACGCCCTTTTTGGACAACCAACTGAAGTCTCCAAGCCCTCTCTTATTACCTGCCAGGGTCTGATTTTGTCTTATGTGCATTGCTAATTTCTGTGTACAATTTATGTCTAGTACAACAGAGTTATATTTAATGATATTCTGCAGGATGCAGTTACACCACTTTCTGAGTCAGAAGCCATTGACTTGGTCAAAACCTGTTTTGCATCTGCAACAGAAAGGGATATATATACTGTAAGTGTGTCTTTTTTTTTCTCTCTCTTTTATTTTTGTTTAGTCAGGATTTAGGATTTGAAATTCAATGCCCAAACAGGTGAGAAACTAGAAATCTTATTTCTGTGAATCAGGAATAGTTATCTGCTTTTCTATGATTTGTTTGGGGAGCTTTTGCTTTTATGCACCTGCACCATCTTCCCCGTTAAGCTGACACGTGGGAGATCCTTCTTGATAGACTCTATAATTATATAGCCCCTGTTTGGTGCCCACTGTTTTAAAACTCTTTTTGCTACATGATCGTTTTCAACCGCACATTCACGTAATAAAATATTTTGCACGTAAACCCAAAACTTTTTCTTACTTTTTAACCACATATTCTCCTAAAAATACTATTCAACTCTCTCTCTCGAGAGCATCAAACAGGGGCATAGTTTAATATTTTTTCAAGTTCTCAGTACGAGTTGTTTTTAGTACTTCCTAGTAAAATAACTACGAAGTTGCCTTTGTTACGCGATCAAACTGCTAGGAGTGCCTTCTGCTTTTTTCATTTTTAGAAGTTACCCTGTAAGACTGGAGTTAAGAGCATAAATGCAACCTAAGTATCAAATAATACAATTAGAAGAACCTTAATCATAAATTAATGATCTACATTCTAGTGCATGTTGACAAAGTGCAGTGGACAACATTAATCCTTTTTATTGTATTATTTAATCACTTTGTCTTGTCCAGTCATGTGTTAAACATCCCATATGTGCTTTAATGTATGCAGAATTGTACAACTTGGGCCCTTTGTGTTAAAAATGTGCTTACAATGCATTGGGATGGGAAAGGACCCGGAATACTCTTTTCCCGACTGCCTCCACCAAAGGGCATGTCCCTCGAACATTCATGCATGAATCAATTCCCTTTAAGCATTGAAAATTTTGACGATGAAAATTAACACGTCTTATACTAAAAAATCTTGTATCTTGTATGGATGTAAACTTTTCTGTATTAAAAAAGTTTGGATATCTAATCCTATCGAACCAGATCTGCCAGATGGATTATGTGTGGATCTGGTTTTCTTTTTTCCACTTAAAAATCTTTCATTATCTAAACTGAGCTTTCTAATGAGCTTGTTGTATGTGTTTTATAGGGAGACAAACTGGAGATTCTCATTTTGAATGCTAGTGGTATACGTGTGGAGTACATGGAGCTCAGGAAAGATTGAATCCTCTCCCCTGTTTATTTGTTGCTGTTCTTGCTGAAATGGGAGGCTTGATGCTCGGTATGGCTGTTGAGGGTAATTGCCAGATAATTCTTATGTTCTCGTGGCACATTACTTATTTAACTCCTGAAGTCGCATTCTGCATCTTTTATTGGAAAATGTTGTGATCATGACTTCTTACTGGAAACTTACATTTCTTTTTGAGAACCATGTCCTAGCTTGTTTCACATCTTTGATCAGTTTTAAATGTATTGACTCTGTTGATTGGCATTCAGAAAGTAATCAAAAAACGTGTTTATCTTGAAAGTTGAATATGAACTTGGCATCCAGATTAAAATATAAGATATACAGAACATTAAAATTGGTCAGGTTTTGTGTTTGCTCCCCAATGGTAACTGGTTTGAGTCTCCTCAAGGCCATTGAGGTGAGTATCTGACCGTAAATTTCAGGGTCCCGTGAGATTAGTCGAGGTGCGTGCAAGCTGGCTCGGATATTCACTGTTATCAAAAAAATAAAAAACTATGTATCTTTTACTTTGATTCGCTATCTGTTGATATCAAGATATTCCCCAAATGTGATGATGAACAATACTGTATGATTGATTTCTTGCCCGGTGGAAATCAAACTTCAACATCATCCATGAGCTGAAATGAGAAAAAGAGAACATTAAGTCTGGTGTAAATAAAATGTTTAGAATGTTCGAAACCATAAGAATAATACAAATTTGCCACACCTACCCCCAAGATTGGGCTTTCATATTCNGACCGTAAATTTCAGGGTCCCGTGAGATTAGTCGAGGTGCGTGCAAGCTGGCTCGGATATTCACTGTTATCAAAAAAATAAAAAACTATGTATCTTTTACTTTGATTCGCTATCTGTTGATATCAAGATATTCCCCAAATGTGATGATGAACAATACTGTATGATTGATTTCTTGCCCGGTGGAAATCAAACTTCAACATCATCCATGAGCTGAAATGAGAAAAAGAGAACATTAAGTCTGGTGTAAATAAAATGTTTAGAATGTTCGAAACCATAAGAATAATACAAATTTGCCACACCTACCCCCAAGATTGGGCTTTCATATTCAACGCGAACATAATGCTCTCTTTTCTGCTAGGTAGTTCTTGATGGAGGTGGTTCTTGATAGGTACAAGTTACTATCGATCATTTTGTGTCAGATTGAGAGACCATTCACAGACATATTTATAGGGAAGGTAATAGTCTGGTTGACGGGCTTCCAATTGAAGGAGTGCGTATAATGGGATATGGGGAATTTGGGGAAAATGCCTTCCTTCGTTAAACTCATTGTAATGGAAGTTTTAATTCGAACTTTATTGTTTTTCGAATTTTTTTTTTTTTTT
>CAIGRH010212559.1:0-12010 GCA_903798295.1 Fraxinus nigra | reverse complement strand
GCTCTCGCTCTCTCTCTCTCTCGCGCTCTCTCGGGTTTGCGGCACGGTGGTTGTGGTGGTCGGTTGGTGAACGGCGCGGTGGTGTCGACGACGACAGATGCTGGCGACGGTCTGTTTGAAGTTATTCTCTCTCTGTCGAGGTCTTCTCTCTTCATCTACATCGGATGCTGCTTCACGGAACTGCGAAGAGGAGGTTCCCCGAGCACAGCCGGAGGAGCAGCTATGCAGATCCATGGTCTGAGCACGCAGATTTGTTGTTCTTTTCCATTTTTTGTTTGGCGGGATGGTGGTGCGGTTGGCGATGGAGGTTTTGTCGTGCGTTTGGTGGTTTTTGCATGCTGCGGCGCGAATTTAAGGTACGAATAGTTGGTGGCGGTGCGAATCTGTGTGCGGTGGTGGTGCGATGTGGTGTGTGGTGCGGTGTGGCAACGCCCTCCCCTTTCTCCTTCTTCCGCGACGGGTGGATCTGTGACGGAGGTGATGTGCGGTCGTGGTGCGGTGTGTTCTGATTTGTGTGGTGGTGCTGGAGATCGATGATGTGGTGGTAGGTTGTTGTTGGTGGCGATGGGATAGTGACAGTGGTGGTGTGTTTTTGTTGGTGGCGGTGGACAGTGACGGTGGCTAGGTGGTGGTGGTTCGTTTATGTTGGTGGTGGGGGTCACAGTGGTGCATTTCTGATGGGGGTGGAGGTGGTGGTTTCCCATGGTGTTGGTGGTGTTGTGGATATGGTGGTGGGGTAAGGGTGCGCAAGTGGCAGTGGTGGTAGGGTTGTGATGGTGTAATGTGAACTAAACTAGTGTCCGTGACGAATTATTTGGTTGTTTGTGACCAATAATTGGTTACTTTTTGTCAAATAAATAATATGTGATCTAAAAATTGTGATTATGACTCACAATTTATTAAGTTGTAATCGAGTTGTAATCAATAAAAGTTTTGATTTTGTAATCGATAAATAATCCGTGACCTTAAAATTCGATAATCTGTGACTAAAAATATAATCCGTAACCAACCATTTTGTTAACTGTGACCTCAAAATTATATAATCTGTGATCGTGAAAAAATCTAAGACCAACTAATTTGGAAGTCTGTGACCGTGTAACCTATAAATTTTGATCTGTGACCAACTAATTTTAAAATCTGTGACCAACGAACGATCATCGGAACAGTTACCGAAATCGGAGAAGTCTGTAATATGTAACTAGAAATATAATATGTGACCAACTATTTTGTTATATGTGACCGGAAATAATTTGGAAATATGTGTTTGTATGATCTTCTATGACTAAAAGTATAATTTATGACCTTAAAATTCGATAATCTGTGACCAACAATTTTGTTATCTGTGATCGGAGCAGTCGACGGAATAAATCGTCGGAACGATCGTCGGAATCGGAGTTGTCGTCGGAATGGTCGACGGACGATCGTTGAAACGGCATGGGCGATGGAGATGGGTGGGTTAATTATGTTTTATATATATCTTTTTATATATTTATATATAAAAAAATATAAATTTATGTGTATGTATAGGTCAAAANGTTTGTATGATCTTCTATGACTAAAAGTATAATTTATGACCTTAAAATTCGATAATCTGTGACCAACAATTTTGTTATCTGTGATCGGAGCAGTCGACGGAATAAATCGTCGGAACGATCGTCGGAATCGGAGTTGTCGTCGGAATGGTCGACGGACGATCGTTGAAACGGCATGGGCGATGGAGATGGGTGGGTTAATTATGTTTTATATATATCTTTTTATATATTTATATATAAAAAAATATAAATTTATGTGTATGTATAGGTCAAAAATCTGATTTTTGAAATGTGAAAAATGTTTTGTTATATTTGAAATGGTGTAAACTTAAAGTATGATTTATGAATCACTTCCTAACATTAATATAGGCTGGGTCCTAATTTTCCCATTAACAAGGAACTAATAGCTGCCCAGAAACAAGAAGAACGGGCCTGATTAAGATTGTCCAAAACGTACTGGGCCGACTTTAAATAGGCCCAAAAATAAGACTGGAAAGAGAGGAAAAAAATGATAAATTAAAACGCCCACCGTGGGGCTCGAACCCACGACCACAAGGTTAAGAGCCTTGCGCTCTACCGACTGAGCTAGACGGGCAGTTTATCCAAAAGTCAACCTTAATTTATGTAATATCAATTATAATTTCTGTCAAATATTTTAGCAACAAATATAATTATTATTTTAAAACTTTTTTGTATTTTGTCCTACTTTTTAATCACACCTTTTTCAAAAATTCACTATTTAAAACAGTATTTTGCCAAAAATAATAATAATAAAAAAATGACCACCAAACTATTTGACAACTCATCAGGTACTCTAATTTATGTCTTATTTGTCATTCATTTTCTTAAATATTGTTTGCTACAGTAAATAATTTTCACCATATATTCACTTAATAAAATATTCTACACACAAATCAATAAATTACTTTACTTTTCAACCACACATTCTCCAAAAAGTATTATTCAAAACTCTATTTCTTCTCCAAAAATAAAAGACAAACATGCCCTTAAATTAATCTAATGGTTGAGATCTATTTTATTAAATTCATTACCACTCACTCTCTCTCTCTCTCTCTCTTTGAAAACAAGATTATGGTGTGTTTGAGCCACATTATTTTGGCATAATAT
Organism: Fraxinus nigra; assembly: GCA_903798295.1. Lineage (NCBI taxonomy): Eukaryota > Viridiplantae > Streptophyta > Magnoliopsida > Lamiales > Oleaceae > Fraxinus > Fraxinus nigra. Next base: position 9,350 of record CAIGRH010212559.1, on the reverse strand, counting down.
ATTCTGGAATAGTAGATTGATAGAGAATATGTGGTTGAAAAAGAAGGAAAAATTATTGATGTTGAGAAATATTATTTTATTAAAAATGTGTGGTTGAAAATAAGTAGAAGAATGAAAATGAAAACTTTAATGTGTACCAAACATGTGCCAAGCTTATAACCTAAAACTAAAAATGGATTTTTGACGTTTTCAGTATGTTCAGTTAAAATCTTGAAAATACTCAAAACATAAAAAACAAGCGTTTAAATAAAATTAAAAAAAAATCTAAAATCCAAAATTTAAAAAAAAATCAGAAAAAAATAAAATTATAAAAATTTCTAGAAAAAATAAAAATTATAAAAAGTAAAAATATTTCAATGATTATTTACGTAAAAATTCTAATAAATGAACACATACAGAAATATTCTTAATCCACGTTATTAATTTTTATTTTCTATATTTTGAACTCAATTTATTATTTGTTTTTATTTTACTTTTGTAGCTAGAAAAAATAAGAGCCTGTTTGTGAACCATTAATTTATTTTATGGTTTGCTACGTGATCATTTTCAACCATATATTCATACAATAAAATATTTTAAATGTATACTAAATTCTTTTTTTTTTTACTTTTTAACTACACATTCTTCTAAAAATCACTATTCAAAACCCTTTTTTTTCCTACAATAATGATTGTAAAACAAATTCTAAATCAATTTTAAAATGTAAATATTACTTGATAATATATTAAAATAAAATTGTTTTATTTTTATTGAATAATCAAAATTTTTTAAATAAAAATTAAAACTATTTTGAAGTAATTATAGATGTCACCAAACAAGGTTTGGATAATTCATTTTTTCTAAAAAAAAGTTACTTTCTTAAAAACTAACTCTTGCTTTATTGTTAAATAAGTAGCTTCGTTTTTTTTTTTGTTTTTTGATTCATAAAATAAAAAAAAAAATATATTAAAACTTATTACATAAGTAAATCTTTTAAGCTTAGCCAGACATTTTTAGCAGAAATGGAGAAGAAGATCTACATGCGAACTCTTTTATCTCCCGATTTGAATTAGTTAAAAATTAAATTTAAATAAAATCGATGAAATTTTTGATTAAAAAGTTAATAAAAGTAGTGCATCTCATAAAATATATTTAAAAAAAATATTTTTTAAAGATGAAGACCAAACATGGAATAAAATAGAATGCGTTGAGATACTTTTTTCCTTTTAAATTTAATTAAAACATATTTTACCCTCACTAAATTAAATTTCACAGTCGAAGTGGTAGATCATGAATGAGTTGAGATACTTTCTTCTTTTACATTTAATTAAAATTAATTATTTATCTTTAATAAAATAATTTTACAATCAAAGATGTATGTCAACACCTCCAAATCTTAACAGGACGACACTAAACTCTTCCAAACCAAACCAACCCAAACTCCAGAAACACAGACAAAAGATACCACCTGCATGAACATAAAGCAAGGTATAAACTATTAGTTCAGGTTTGGTAATCAACAATCAAACAATCTTTTGACTATCTTTTTTCTTCCATGAATTCATAATACCATTCAACATAGTCTAATCAACTACACCAAACACGCCATAATAGTTTATGTATAGTACACTCAGTAGTGTAACTATGAGAGATCAAATTTAACTGCTTTTCTTGCCTTGAGAAGTTTTATTTAGTTTTCTGGGAATCCTCTACGCTCTTACGTAGTAGGGCTATAACTTGAGCTGGATCAGAAGCGCCAAAAAACGAACTTCCTGCAACAATGCAGTTTGCTCCGGCAGAAGCTGCCATATCAATAGTTGAAGGTCCTGAATCACCATCCACCTGCAAAACAAAATCAAAGGCTACTCTTATTTAGAGCCGAGACTATACAAGAGACTAAGTATTTTTCCCACCACTTGTTTCATAGCGAAATCAACAATAATACATTGGTGGTCATAAATTTTTTGGAGAAATTTCACGTTGGTACTAAACTTCATATTGTCACATCAGCTTTTCCATTAGTCAAAACTAACAAGTATGAACAGAATGACCAAGTTGTAATAAATATTTCCGGCGATCGAAAAATTAAGCGACTGGCCGACCACCAATGTTCTTAACCCAAATCCTAAAATCATTAGAGGTGAGACTACAACACAAAAAAATAAAAAAATGGACAGCTCTTTACCCTCATCATTACACTTCAAACGTGTTGAGAATGCTTTTCACACCAGTATGCAACAAATTTTCCAGTTAGTCGGTCGGTCTTAGTTAAGATGGGTTTTCTTTGGAAGCCAGTTTGATCTCAGTTTCGTTGAGGCTGGGTAAAGCTAACAACGGAAAACCACTATTATAAGGACGAATATTACCTCAATATCGAGAACAGATATGAGAAAGCTAACGAAATCTAACCATGATAAGGTACTGAACTCACCTCTATGTCTAGTGATGGATAATTCTTCCGCAGTGTACGCACCTGTAGTCCCCTGGATGTTATCATGAAAACTGTGCTAATAATAGAAATAGTGACAAACAAAAAAAAAAATGCCGAAGAACAACATTTACGTACCTTACCCATCATTTCTGGCATGAACTTCTGCCCACCAAATCCAGTCATGACAAGAACCAATTCCACAGGATTTTCATCTTCAAGCTGCAAGGCACAAAATAAATAAATCATATGGGAGAAGGGCTTTGCAGAAAAGTATTTACTTCTTCAATCACGAGCATCACAGCAATAAGGACAACGCACACTTCAAAATCAGACGATATAGAAATATGTTTTTTGAAAAAAAAAAAAATTCCCAACAAAAAGAGGGAACAGCTTACAAGTGGATACACGTCTTCAATAGGCGTTCCAGGCTTCAGAGAAACACCAGGTGTCATGCCCTTTGACTTGATCAGTTGCATGAGTTCTTTCCGATTATCTGCAAAGATTCTTAATTCGTATGAGCGGTGGGCTGAGCATGTCATTCAAAGCAATGATAATTTACAATCTAAAACATGGTTTCACATTGGTAATGTCATTGCCTAACATAAATGGTGTGAAAAGGCAGCTAAAAAAGGAAAAGTCCATACAATCAATTTACCTTTTGTGGCTTCAATGTGAAAAGTAAAACCTGAAGCACCAGCTTTCCCTAATGGTTCAACGTAATCAAGAGGATTCGTGACCATGAGATGGCAATCCAGATATGCCCTGAAGAAACATTTATACTATTTTCAATAACACCAAGAAATAGCATGTTTGGTAGGGAGGATTGGAGTTAACACTGAACCGTACTAAAGAACAAAAATAAGCTAAATTTTTTGTTCATTTTACTGTCCAGTTTTCTCCAATACTGAATGCCAAACATGCTGTAAAGGATACATGTTTGAGTCTAGAGGAAGTATGAAAGGTTTACTTTGTGTGCTTTCTCAGACTCTCAATAACAGGAGCACCAATAGCAAGATTTGGGACGAAGTCGCTGTAAAATTCCAAAAGTGCAAAAGTACATAGAATTTATGATTTAGAATTTAACAACATAAAATAATAAATATTTTTATTTTAAAAAGCCTCTGTGTTTCCTGGTATCTGATCATCGATCATCATTTGCAACACGCATGAAAATAGTATAACTAGTGTCAAGTATGCAACCTACCCATCCTGCCATGAACCAATAAAAAATATATTACAATTACATTTCAAAATCTTAAGTAGCTTCTCATGTTAAGTATGCAACAATTGAACTACACAATCGTGCAAAGATAAATGAGAACAGTAAGACCAACAAGCACATACAAGCCTAACCAATATTGCAAGAAACTTGAGAGAAGGCTAAGGGTCAAACAGCTATGCTCTCCCCTTCTACGCTGAAGATTTGTACTACTACACCATACAAATTTTTCCGTCTCTCAGAATTTGTGGGCTGTTATGACTATAAAGTTTCCAAATCATCTACTTCAAATCCATCGAAAGCAAAAGGAACAGTAAGGAAATATTAAAAATTCATTATTTATGGATAGCTGATGAATTGTTCAAATATGCATTATAAACTTAATTAGAAAAACCATGGAACCATATATACAAAGTATAGCATATGTAACTACATTACTGTGTAGGTATTGAATTTATTTATAGTTATTTACTAGAGCAACAACTTACAAAGAAATTCCCTCCCTCCTGATGGAAATACAGATAAAGATAAAGATACAAATAGAGATAAAGATAGAGATAGAAGTTTATTAGATATTCTTTTGATTTTAATTTCTTGCTCTATAAATAAAGGACTTATTCAATGTTATAGATACCCTTGATTATATGAATAAAATTGATATCCTCTGTACCCTCAGTTCTACTCTTCTTTAATTCCCTTTATTTTCTCGTTCGTTGTTAAATTACTATGCTCATGCGTCAATTTGGTATTGGAGCAAGTTCTTCCCTTTTGGCCAAACAAATCTCGTTCTCAAATTCAAAAATCCACAAACCTTAACCAACCAACTGTTTTCATCCAATACATACACACTGTTGTTTCCACCACCAATCCAAGCCCTATAACCTTCTTCATGTAAAACAATTTGAACAGCACAAACACAAGAAGAATTCGTCTTAGAAGCAGCAGTTTTTCCCTGTATTTAGTTAGTTAAAAAGAAAGCCTGAATTTCAAAAAAAAAAAGTAAAAAAAAAACCTACAATGAGTTCATCTTTTACTTGCTTTTCTAGTTTAAAAAAAAAGTTACTGTAACTTTCTGCTATTCAAAGAAAATTTTAGTTCTGATTTTAAAAACATCTATCACAATCCATTATACCCAAACACAAAACTCCAAAACCTATAGCCCAAGCTACAAAAAAATCACCATATAACAGCCCAATCGCTACCAAGCCCACCGTAAAATGCCATCAAACCTACAATACATATATAACAATCTATAACCAGCCCACACCAATAACCCGACCTAAACACCCACCGTAGCAACCCCACCTATAACCAAACATACCCACAAAGCCCAATTCCAAAATGTCCATACCTAACGCAATACTCTTCCAGCCATAAACCAAAAACCGCTTCCGGCTGCAGGCTGCCTCTTGTTGGTATTCCACTCTTACACCCGACCACAACCATTCACTTTCCAGACGACATAAAAAATCCAATAACCAACCAGATCTAAGCCCGATAAACCTTGACACAAGCGTGTTGCCAGATGCTTCAATATTCTGGCGGACCCACAACACCCATAGACACCAGTCCACCATATCCACGACATCATTTTTCTTCATTAGAAGATGCCTCATGCCACCACAATCCTTGTCGTCCAAACAACCTTAATGCAAACTCCCATCGACCTTCACGTCCAACAGTTTGTGACCATTAAAATTATATATATATAACGAGAAAAAGAGCAGATTTTTAGCTATTGCTGCAGGATTCAAATTATTGGGAGTCCAATTGTTGAAAAATGGAAAACAACTTCTTCAGTATTTGTTGTCTTTCAATAAACTTCTATCTTTTCTTGAATAAAATGAGGATTTGCTCTTACAAGTTGATCAATCATCTGATGTTTTCATGCAACATCACTTTCTACACTTATCATAGCATTGGTCTACGATGAGCTATTGAAACATCCAAATATTACTATAAAAGTAGTTGCTTCTTGCCTTGGTGAAATATTCCATATCGAGGCACCCCATCACCCTTATAGTGATGAGACAATGAATGACATATTTTCATTATTATAACATTATTTGCATCTCTCACCGACAAATCCACAAATTTGTATGCTAATGGAGTTACGATACTTGAGACAATGGCTAATGTGAGGTACTGAATATCATATTGGATCCAAACAGTGAACATATGATAAATGATAAGTTCCAACATTTTCTTTTAGCTCTTAAGGAAAACTCATTTAGGAATTTTTTTTACATCCATAGAAACAATTATGACCCTTATATTGAAAGAAAGTGATAATATCTCTTTGGACTAGATTACCTTTCTTTTGGATAGTGCGAAAAAAAAAACTTCCAGTTGCAATGTATGTAGTTGAAAGACTTTAAGAGAAATTTACCGACACGATCAAACCTTACTTGTCACACTCCCTTTACACAATGCATAAGAGTTCTGAATAATGTTCTCCTATCTTGATCACAGCTATAGTCGATATACTTAACACTAACATAGTTAGGGAATTACCTATAGCATTGCCACTGAAGTGAAACATTATGTGTCATCGACATCATGCCAAAATCGATACCGCTATTCTTTGCATGGCTTTCACGTTGGCTTTATTTTGGTGTTATCTCAATTGCATGATACTCCTCCGGTTGTCATATTATTTTCAAGATCACTGTTTGATTACATACGTTTCCTATCAATATTCGATTACTCTCTACTAATTACCGTCATATTTTGTTAACTCCGATTAGGAATGGCAAAAAAATTCGCTCAACCCGATATCTGCGAGGTCCCGCCCCAAATAAGGTGGGCATTACACATCTAATTGGGTAAACAGGATGTGGTGTGGTCGTTACCCTAAAACGGGTAAGGGAAACATGGTTCCCGTCTTGCTACTCGTCTCATTTAAAGTTAATTTCAAATTTAAGTTTTTTATCAAATAAAAAGAAAAGATTTATCATCATTTTTAAGGAGAATATGAGTTGTTTTTAAAATATTGGGAAAAAAGAAATAATATTCCCTGACTAAAGACAAAAATAAAATAAACAAAAAAAAAAAGGGTTAGATGAATGGGGGCAAGGGACCTACCTCGTCCCATCTCGATCCCGTTTTGAACCCGCCCCATCCCATTTTAAACGAGTATGAGACGGGGCAAGTTGACAAAAATACTTGATGGGATGGGGGACGAGATTGATCGACCCGTCTCGTTGCCATCCCCAACTCCGATCTCTATTGTCCCATTTTCTAATTTTCATGCTGGGATAAAACACATAATTTATTTGAATCATGAAAATTATGAGCTTGTTAGTGACGTACAATTTGGGCACAATATTTTTACTATGATTGTTATGGTTGTTTGCGTGTTTCTTTGACCTAATTTTCTAAAAACATTAAGATATTTTTTTTAGAGATCTCTCACTTGAAATTCATCTATTTGACTGACCATTACACTTAAGTGATTTTTATTTTCAATATAGCAAAATTGCTTCCTCATCGGAGCTCATTCAAGCCTTCAATGTTGCAATCATTTGTTTCTACACGACATTCAATAGAGCTAGTTCCTTGTGCTCGTCCTTATGCACAGGCAGCACAGCCAATTGAAGTATTTGAAGAGGAATTGCATAAGTTTGTGCTTTTTGGAGTTCATTGTCGATACTTGGTTAGAATAAGATCATTCCTCTTGATCAGATCATATTTTCGAAGATGATCAGTAGCTTCAGTTGTCATTAGTTTTCATATTTGATTCATAAGAGAGATCACCCCTTAGCATGAACTCAACAATATGATGTTGTCAAGATTCAGTGTCGACACTTGGTTAAGATAAAATATCGGCCTCCTTAGAGTGTGAAGTTCTAGTGTACCTCGCTGAAGAGTTCCCTCAATCGAGGAGAAATTATGGAGATAGAGGCAGAAGTTAGATATGATTTTAATATAGAGTTTAATTCAAATTTGGTTTGTTTTAATTAGATTTAATAATTCGATAAAGTTATAGTTTGTTAGATATTCTTTTGATTTTAGTTTCTTGCTATGTAAATAAAGGGATTCTTCATTGTAGTAGTTATCCTTAATTATATGAATAAAATTGATATCCTTAATTATTTATTTTTTCTGAAAAATTGAATACAAACATGGGTTGAGTAAGGTTAGGAAATTACCAAAAAGCTTCACAGCTGATGATATGGCGAATTTTAATGCCACCTGGTATTTTGTAAATCCGTCTGGCATTTTCCCCTCTACATGTAACGTACGGTGAAATTAATTAGCCTTGTCAAAATTATGTGAATAGACCCACCTACCAACCTACTTCAAATTTAACTTGGATGTTGAATTTGATATTTCTTTTTCCATGACAAATTTTTGATCGTATTATTTTTCAACATTTCTTTATAATTTTTCTCTACCGTTTAACTACACATCTTCAAAACTGGGTTTGTTTCTCATCTTTTTAACATAAAAATGAAGTTTTTTTTACCCTTTATTTTAAAAAACATTGGGGCCCACTCTAAGAGAAAGATGTCAAAGATCGCGACTCAATAACTGTAGCAACGATAAAAATTTTTCTTTTAATTGGAAACAAACAGGGGCTAAGTAGTACTTGAATTCGTGTAGCTTTGGTAGAAACACATCTCACTTTAATCTTTACGCATCAACACATATTAAGAAACGAAATTGGCTTCATGAAATTGAACATGCAAGAGTTACACGATGAATTGGTTGGATTTTATCTTTGAAAACTATTTATGCAATTACAATGAAAAGTTGACCGATTTATCCGTTAAGGTGTGTTTAATGGATATTATTAAGGAAAAAATATATTTTAAAATAGTGATATGATGAGAAATATGTGGTTAAAAAATAAGGAAAAAGTTATTGATGTGATGGAAAATATTATTTATTGAAAATGTGTGGTTGAAAATGAATTTTGAAAGAATGTGTACTAAACATGGGCTAAATAATAAATTAAAAATTAATAATAGCATTTTCTTGTAATAATTTTGTTTTCCGTTTTGAGAATGTACAACGAAGCATAAAAGGATTAAGATTAATGGATGGTTTAATGGAGATTAAAATTAAATTTTTAGTAAATTTTGATAAAAGTTGATGAAATGTGTGGTTGCAAAGCTGTGAAACCAATGAAATATGTGGTTAATATTAATTATTTGACTTCAATTTAGATTAAAATTTGATTTTAATCAATACAAAACAGGGGCTAAGTAAGTAAATTTAAAAAATAGTTAAATAATAAAAGTTAAAGGTAATTAAAATCAAAAAAGTTACTTTCAAAATAAATAATTATTCTCAATATACTCAAAAGGTACTTTTGACGTATTAAAGTGAATGTATTTCAATGAAACATCTGTAAATTCTATAACAAATTTTGGTTATATAAGAAATTTTATAGATGGGCTATAATTGAAGAATCCCAAAGTTATTAATTTTCACTTCAAAAGTTGAAAAGAGAGAACCTTAACCCTTCCAAAATAACGAAGTGCGGTAATAATAATAGTAGAGATAATTGCAGCAAAAACTCCAAATCTTTGAAACATTAACAAACTTTTCTCAAGTCTTTGATATGTTGTAGTCGTCCCCCTTAACATTTTCAAACGTTCACGTGATACCCTTTTAAACGGTTTCCATCCATTTCTTCGTCTTTGACCACTAAAATAAAAAATTAACCACTTTCTACCAAAATAGGAGATGACAAAATTGTAACTTACTATTATT
>CAIGRH010212511.1:0-11084 GCA_903798295.1 Fraxinus nigra | reverse complement strand
ACACATTTCCCATCATATCACTATTCAAAATCAATTCTTCCCCCAAAAAATCCCTCCCAAACAAGCTCTGAGTCATTTTTATCACTTATTTTGACTTTAAATGGCTTCTTCATCTAAAAAGAATGTTAGTGGGCCCCCTTCTGCAGTAGACATGGCTCTAATCTGTGCGGAGGCTGGGATTCCTCCGGTTATTCCTACCGGGAGGATCATAAAACCGATGGGGGTTCCCATAGTTCTAGGGTAACGCGTGAGGACCCCTTGACTGTAGTACTAGGTGTGGGGGCCCTCTTTGTGGCCTACCAACATAAAGGAGAACGAACTGGAGAATTTTAGGGAGACGTATAGAATCCCTAACGATATAGAGATGCTCATGTCGACCCGGGAAGAGAGAGCCTACTTTCCCAAGGAGGGGTGTGTGGCTGTGAGAGAGGCGATTCTGGTTGGGGGGGTTGAGACTGCCTTTGCACCCATTTTTTAGGTTTATCCTTATGCAGTACAACCTAGCCCCCACCCAGTTAGTACCTAATGCATGGAGCCAACTGACAGGGCCTTTCTTCTTTGGAAGGAGGTCACGCTTGTTGAGGATATGCCTCCACATGTCTTTCAGACCCTCTTTCAACCTCGAGTTTCTAGTGGGAGAGCGATTGTAAAGTGTGGTATTGTATAAACCCATGGGGCTCACATTCTCCCTTCATCTGGGGGACCCTTATGTCCATAAAAAAATTGAAAGTCTTCTTGGTTTTAGATTAGGGGTCGCTGGCAGACCGTTAAAGGGGATGTGGTCCCGGAGATAATTGTGCTGACCTAGTACCATGAGTATAGTGAGTCGAGCCCCATCTACTCATTATTTCTTATATGATGTTGCTTTGCTTTATCTAGTACTGAACTTATGTGGCATTTTTTGCAGTTGCTGTCGATCGGTTTTGTCTTGAACTGTCCGAGTGGGCTGCGGTAAGGGTGATTTACGCATTGCATGTCGAAAAGAGGTATTTTAAGAATGTCATCGCTAAGCGGACCTTATTCGTCATCTACTTACTAATGGCTACAAAAGATAATTATCGGTTCGGCTCATTACTGTAATCTTTTCTCGTTGTGGTCATCCCTAACTTATCTTTCACTTGTAGTCCAACATGATAAAAAGGAACGGGGTAAAGCCTGACTTGTTCCAATTACGAAGCCTCGGGGAGGCTCAGAGAAAGAAACCCTTTAGTAGCAGTTCATCTACCTATAAAAATCAGAGGGATGAGTTGGCTCGCCTCTCCATGACGAACCCTCCACTTCCTCCATCAAAACTAGGGAAAAAAGACAAGGAGAAGGAGAATGGAAAGGAAAGGGAGAAGGCGAGGCTTCAGAGGGTAGGCCTTTAAAGAGAAAGCTTGTCCTATCCAAAAATGTTGGGCCTCCTCCCTTACCTAAATGCCAATCCACCTTAGACGAAACACTGAATTGTCCCATTCTCGTCAAGCCCATTTCTACCTTGAAGGTGGTCGAGGCGGAAGAGTCCATTGAAGAAGGGAGTAACCTACTGAGGAAGAAGAAGAAAAGCGCAGAATCGAGTATCCTCAGTGAGGATAAAGCTCAGAACTTCTTATGTGGGAGATCAGACGAGATCACTCCTGTAGTTATGGAGATGCTCCCGCTGAGGTATAAAGAGCAACAAGGCTTAGTTACAAGTATTGGACCGACAAGTACTCTACATACGTTGAAACTTGTGACATAGCTGACTTAATGGAGGCAGGGCTCGCCATGCAAGCCCGTTCCCAAAGTTTCCTAATCAATGCCCAGATGGAGGCGATGCGAATGCAGGGGCTTGTCCAAGATTATTTCAACCGGGATCAGAATGCCGATTTTGCCTCAATTAAGGCCAAAGCCGAGGTTGACACTGCTACTAAAGCTGCGGAGGATTCCAAGTTAAAATGTGCTGAGGCCTGCTCCAAGGTGGAGACCCTTTCTAAGGAAAACGAGGGGCTGAAGGAGGAGGCTTACCAGTGCAAGGCTAAGGTAAATGCGTTAATGAAGCGGATTGAGAACTTTGACAATGTCCAGAAAATCGCTCAGTCAGCCTTGGAGGTTGCCAATAAAGAAAAGGGAGAATTGGAGGCTCGCGTTGCCGAGTTTACTGCCGAAGCCTCAACCTTTCATGAGCAATTGAAGAAAGCTGGGGAGGAGGCAGTGCATGATTATATAGCCCACTTTCATGAAATGGCAAAATATGAGGGGCTCGAGATCCATTGGATGAGGGTTGCCTATAATGAGGGTTTTGATAAGCTTTCTGAGCTCCACCCCCAACTTGACTTGGCTACTGTGAATGGGAAATTCTTTCCTACTGAGTCTTCCACTCCTGCTCCTGAGGTTGAAGATTCGGTGGAGGAGGTCGACGCCCATGAAGGGAAAAATCTACAGGGCGAAGCCGCATCTTAGTATAGGCCTTATCAATGTACTCGTTTATTGGTTCATCTTCTTTTGTAATTGAATATTTGACTTATAAGAAAATCTTGTCGTTATTTGCTATGAGTTTGATTTTAGCGGGCTCTACAGTTTAATTGCATAATAAATTTATGACATACAATCATTGGTTCGCCATAACAAACTCTTAATAAATCGATGGACTTGTCACTTAGCAAACCTTAATATCCCATATGGGCTCGCCATGAGTTAACTTTTGAACAATAATGAGCTATGAGCTCATCATAACCAGCTTTGGACCATGTTTCATGGGTTTTCCATGTAATGTTTCATTGTGAGCTTGCTACAATGGGCCGCATTGGGTTTAATCCGGACGATCAGATTATGTGAGCTCGTTACACGCGCTTTGCGGGTTCGTTATAGTTTAATCATTAATTCGTTATATAAGACCGTCATGCCTTGATAACCAACTCACTATGGGGGGGAGGGGGGGCTTGCCCTATTTTACCCATTGCAGAGGCTTGTGAGATGTATGAGTTTGTCTTAATGTAACTTACGAGCTTGTCATAGTTATTCAATTTGATGGGGATATGGGCTCGCCATATATTAACCGTAGATGGAGATGCGTACGAGCTTGTCATACTTGACGATTTATGAATTTGTCATAATTAATAAGTCGATGGAGATATGGGCTCGCCATATATTAACCGTTGATGGAGGTGCGCATGAGCTTGTCTACTTAACAATAATTTATGAACTTGTCATAATTAATAAATTGATGGAGAAATGGGCTCACCCTCGTCACGATTAATTAACTACAATGGAAAACTTTTATTGATCATAAACAGTGCATATATAGAAGAAGTTCTTACTGATAATACATTCGAAGGTACTCCACATTTCAGGGGTGGGGTTTCATCTTCCCATCAAGATTTTCAATTACGGTTCCTAGTCTGACCCCACTTGCAATACGGTAAGGGCACTCCCAATTTGGGCCCAATGTACCGACCCCGAGCTCTTTCGATGAGAAAAATACCCTTCTGAGCACCAGATCGCCCCTTCCGAATGATTTGTGTTTAAGTTTGCAATTGTAGTACAGTATCATTTTTCTTTGATAGATGGTCAGCTTGATCTGTAAAGCCTATCTCCTTTCGTCAAGAAAGTCGAGTTCACAATCCCTTATTTCCTCGTTAGAAATCTCGTTAAACTATAAGCGTCGAGGAGATGGCAAGCCCACTTCAACTAGGCTCATTGCCTCTGCCTCGTAAGCTATGGAGAAAGGGGTCTCTCTAGTTGTCGTTCGGCTGGTGGTACGTATTGTCCACAACACATAGAGGAGCTCATCTACCCACGCCCCCTTGGGTTTGTCCAGCTTCCTTTTAAAGAGGTGCTTTATTGTCTTGTTGACCGCTTCAACTTGACCATTGCTTGGGGATGATGAGGAGAGGAGAAGTGTTTTTAATGCCCAGTTCGTCACAAATATCTCGGAGCTTCTTGTTGTCGAATTGTCGCCCATTATTCGTGACTATTGAGTGGAGAATTCCGAATCGGCATATGATGTTTTTCCATAGAAACTTGGAAGTATGAGCTTCAGTGATTTTAGCCTAAGGTTCAGCTTTGACCCACTCAGTAAAGTAGTCTATGACGATGATCGCGTAAATCGCTCCTCCTTTTCCCTTTGGCATGGGCCCTATCAGATTGACTCCCCATTTTGCAAAGGGCCATGGGCTGGACACCACTGTTAACTCTTGGGATGGTTGCCTCTGGATGGAGGAGAAACACTGGCACTTGTCACATTTTTTAACAAACTGAAAGGTGTCTTTCTTCAAAATTGGCCAATAGTAGCCTTGCCAGTTGCCTCAGCACTTTATGGACCAGTGCTAGGCCTCTAGTGTGGTTTCCATATATTCCTTCGTAGATTTTTCTTAGCACGTAATCCGCCTCATCTCCCCTCGTGCACCTCAGGAGGGGCGATGAAAACCCTCTTTTGTATAGGATTTCGTCCTCGAGCACATAATGGCAGCCTTGCGCCCGAATTTATGGGGCTCTTCCTTATTTTTGGCAAGGTGTGATCCTGTAGATATGCTATGATGGGTTGCATCCATTGGGGGGTATTTCCAACCCACATCACTTCATCCGTTTTAGTTGTGGAGGGCCTGGGGAAGTATTCCACAGGCACAAATTTGAGCAACTCTGAGTTTTTACTGCTTTCCAACTTTGATAGGACGCCCGCTTGCAAGTTTTTGGCCATGAGGACTTGAATTAATTCGAACTTGTCGAAGCAAGGGATCAGTTCCATTACATTCTTCAGTTATGTGGGCCATGTTCATGTATTTGGCTACAAAACTGCCATTGACTTGGCTTACGACAAGTTGCGAGTCACTTCGGACTGCCAAACCTTTCACTTGCATCTCTTTGGCCAACCAGAGGCCTGCTAAAAGGGCCTCGTATTCAGCAGCATTGTTGGAAGTTTTGAAACCGAACCGCACTGCACAATTGAGCTTACGGCCTTTTGGGCTTTCTAGCAGCACTCATGTCCCCGAACCAGTTTCTCCAGGCCATCTACAAATAGCGTCCATGTTGGTTCCATCACGACATTGAGGTTCGTTGCCTCCGTGAACTCGGCGACAAAATCTGCCACTGTTTGTCCCTTTATTGCGGTTCTGGGTTGATATGTGATGTCGAACTCACTCAATTCTACAACCTATTTCATAAGTCTCCCAGATGCGTTTGGTTTTTGGAGCACTTATTTAAAGGGAAGGCTCATCAAAACTCGTATGCTGTGGACTTGGAAGTAAGGCCTTAATTTTCTTGAAGCGATCATGAGGGACAAAGCGAGTTTTTCCACATCCGTGTAACGAGCCTTCGCTGGTAGGAGGGCTTTGCTAACATAATACACAGGTAGTAGTGCGTTACCCTCCTCTCGCACAAGTATTGAGTTTACTGCGTTGTCACTCACGGCCAAGTATAATAACACAGTTTTCCCTTCTCTAGGATCGAAAGAAGGGGGGCTTGTCCCAGGTACTTCTTCAGCCCTTGGAGCGCTTCTTCACATTCTTCACTCTAGTGAAATCTTTTTCTTCCCTTCAAGGCCTTGAAGAAAGGGCTTATCTATCAGTTGCCTTAGAGATGAACCGGTTCAGTACCGTGAGACGTCCTGTTAAGCATTGCACTTCTTTTGGCTTACTCGGAGACTTCATGTTCAGCAATACCTTAATTTTCTCGGGGTTCGCCTCAATGCTTCGCTGGCTCATCACGTATCTTAGGATTTTTCCAGAAGCGACTCCAAAGGCTCATTTTAATGGGTTCAGTTTCATTTGGTACTTCCTTAGGATGTTGAAAACGGCTCGTAAATGCTCCACATGGTTCGTTGACATGTGGCTTTTTACCAGCATATCGTCGACATACACTTTCGTTGTTTTGCCTAACAAATCAGAGAACATCCTATTGACTAGCCGCTGATAAGTCGCATCAGCATTCTTCAAACTAAAAGACATAACTTTATAACAATATAATCCTCGATCCGTAATAAAAGAGGTGTGATCCTCATCTGCAGGGTGCATGGGGATCTGGTTATACCCTGAATAAGCATCCATGAAGCTTAGCAGTTCATTGCCCGTGGTAGAGTCGACTAATTGGTTGATCATTGGAAGCGGAAAACTATCCTTTGGACATGCCTGGTTGAGTTTGGAGAAGTCCATGCATGCCCTCCATTTACCAATGGCCTTCTTTACCAGCATTGGGTTAGATATATACTTTGGGTATGCTGCTTCCCTGATGATCCCATTGGATATGAGCCTTTGCACTTGATCTTTCAGTGCAACATACCGCTTCGGGTTTATGGCTCTCCTATTTTGGATCTGTATTGAGCTGATGGCAGTTGATTTTGGGATCAATACCCACCATGTCTTCATGCTTCCACGCGAACACATCCAGGTTATCAAGTAGGAAACTTTTGAGCTTGGCTTTCACTTCTGGTTCAAGCCCTTTTCCAACTTGTAGTGACTTTGTTGGGTCGTTCGGGTTTATAGAGAAAAACTCCAATTCTTCCACTGGGTCGCCTATGAGTTAGATTCTATGACCTGCAGATCCAAATTTACTTCGATGACCCCTTCTTCAGGGGCATCTATCATGTTGACGTCTCCCCCTTGCTTAGGGGTTAGGCCCTCTTCAGGTGCATCAACCATTTCAGTATCTAATAGAATTATGTTTACGCTTCTGGGTTCTGATTTCCTCGGGAGCTAAGGTAGCATTCTTTTGAACCCATCTGATCGCCTCACACTATGGCTATTCCTTCCTTGGTAGGGAATTTCATGCAGAGGTGATGTATAGATGTTAGTGCTTCCAGTTCTTTTAGGACGGGTCGTCCCAGAACTCCGTGGTAAGCGGATTGGTGATCCACTATCAAGAACTCCATGAAATGTTAAACTCTGAATGGGAACTCTCCCATTTCTACTACTAATGTGATTCTTCCTATAGGGATGATGCTATCTCCAGTAAAGCCGTATAGAGGGGTAGTCATGGGAATGTGGTCCATAGTCATTTTGTCAAAAGTGGTCCCAAAGAGAATGTTGACAGAGCTTCTATTATCAACCAGCACGCGCTTCAAACCATTTCTGGCCACAATAGCCCACACCACCAGTGCATCGCAGTAGGGGTAATGAACTCCCGTGGCATCCTCCTGGGAAAATGTGATTGGTGAGTGTTTCCAGCGCTCCTTCTGGTGCTGTTGATGAGGTAACTTGTCAATGGGGAATCTTTCGCTTCCTTTGCATAGTTTCTTAGAGCATTTTTGGAATTTTCTCCTATATCCAGATCGCCAATTATGGTATTAATTTCCCTTATGGGCACGTTGTCAATATTGGCTAGGGGCTCCATTCTAGGCCTTTAACCTCTTGTCCTATTTATGTCCTTCTCGTGTTCTCTTAGAGGCCGTTCGTTTTGACGATTCTTCATCTCTTTGTTATATCGAGGCCCTTGCTTGAATGAAGGATCATTTGTTTGCCTGCGATGGATATTTCTATCCTCAGCAGGGGCACTAGCGGGTCCTCCATGAAATGGCCTAGACATGCAGTTCTCAGTGTTGTGGCCATTGGTTCGGTGGTATGTGTAATATTGCTTATCTCTAGGCTCTCTTCCTCTTCCTCTACCTCTTTCTCTTTGTAGGTTCGGCTGCCTGTGGGTATTAGGTCCAACCTCTTCATATGCCAAAGAAGGCATGACGTTTAATGTGGAAGTAGCCAACGCCTGTCCTGAGGTGTAGGCTATGGTGTGTCCCGCTTGATCCATTGCTGGTCCACCAAATGAGATACATGAACCTCCGTTGCCTTTGGGATAATGGGAGCCCCATTGAGGTCAGATTTCGATTATCAATCAACTCCTCATTGACAATTTCACTCATCATTTTCACTAAGGTATCGTAGGTGGTTGGATTCTTGTTCCGCACATCTCTCCAAAACAAAGTATTCATGTTGAGGCCTCCCCTTAATGCAGAAAGGGCGATCAGTGACCTGCTCACAGCAAGTCATTCGTTCTTAAAGCTAGCCAGGTAACTTTTTAGAGTTTCTTGCTTGTTGCATCATATCCTGTAGCCTCTGGATAGAGGCTTTTCCCTCTTTGCTTGACAAGTACTGGTTTAGAAAGGCCTTCTTTAGATCTGTCCAACTCCTGATACTACCAGCTGGAATGCAACTATACCAGATTTCAACAGCCCCTGTAAGCGTGAGGTGGAAAGCTCAACATTTCAATGCTGGCGAGGCTCCTCGTAGAGACATTTGAGTCTTATAGTTGTTGAGGTATTTTGCAGGGTCACTGATTCCTTCGTACTTGGGTATCTTCGACGGCACAAAGTGGCTGGGAACTGGGGCCCTCCTTAGTTCTTGGGAGAATGACAAACTTTTATCATCGTCATTCGGTTCGAACGACCTGTAAAGACCGTTAGAATTATCCTCTTCTACTTGATAACGGGGCTGGAGGTTCCCACCTGATTTCTTGCATTTGCTGCGTCTCTTCTTTCTTGCCTATTTCTAGGCGGTGGTGACACTCCTTGAGGCTCATACCCCTGATGTTGTTCTCGTTCCCCTTAAGTTGGGAGAGGTTGTTGATGCTTATTTCTAGGTCTCGTGGGTCCAATCCTATCAAAGACACTAACAAACCTTTAAGGCTCGTGTTCCTAAGGGTACTATGGGGAAAAATTATCTTCCATTGGGACATCACTGTCATGGTGACTCGTGACATAGTTGGTAGAAGTGTCAACTTTTACTTCTCTTTCCACTGGGTCGTTCGTCCATACATTTGTGGATACGTTGCTGTATCATTTTCTTCACCCTCATGGTGAAAAGCTCTGTGCTGAGGCACTTGGGACCCAGCTTGTTGCTGCATTTGTATTAGCAGTTGCTGCATGACAGCATTTTGTTAGGCCATATTTCTCACGTTAGTGGCCATTTCTCCAACCTCCCGTGCCAGGAGTTCAGTTCTACCGCCTTTTCTATGGTGATGGTGGGGGCGACACATGTTTACATTTGTGCGAAGAACCTCTTCTTCAGAGGCATCATGTTGCCCATTTCCACCTTGCATTCCTTGGTGACTTGAACTCATCGAGTTTCTTGGATCGCTTTTCAAGACGGTCCTTTGTTCAAGAAACAAAACCTTTCTTCAATGCTCTTTACCAATAGCTTTTACCAGTAGGATGTACGTGGTTATGGTATCAAAGTTTCCCACATACGACACCAATCTGTTGACCCCAAAAAATGGACCAGTGACGCAATAAATAGAAATTAGAAATTCGCGTCTATGTAGGCCAAATCGCTATATAATCAAATCAAATTACTAATTATATTGATGAATTAATGAAGATAGTGATTCGAAATGTGTAACAAGTTGCAATGTGATTATTTGGCTAATAACGTGGAGTGTGGTAAAGAGAATCAAGGTTTACTTTGAATGTGTAAATTTGCATTAGTCTCCAATGGTGTCCAGTGTGGTCTTTTATACTTAACTAAAGGGGAAAGAGATCCGTTGGATGGCCAAGCACGCAGGTAAATGAGATCCAATGGTCCTTATTTACATCAATCAATCAATCGGACCATTTAATACTGAGATTCCCATATCTCCAATTACTGGCTAAGGATTTGACTGTGTAGGTGTGTAGAGGCGGCGCTGACAGTGTGTTGTCTTGTCAACCATTCCATTGGGACTGCTTTGGTTGACAAACCCCGTCTCGTCAAGGACGAGCCCTCATTGGAGGTCTCCGCAAACAGGGATCGGATGGGCGATTTTTATGCTGGGTTCGTCTCGGTTCGCATAGATCCGGGTCACCTACATTTCCATGTTACGTGTGACTTCGTCCGTTTGCCACGTGATGTATTTTATTTTACGATTATTTATATGAGTAACAGTTATGTCTCCAGTCGTGCATATTTGTTCTATTCACTAGTCAGTGGTGCTTGCAAGTTACCATTATCTTTGGGGAAATGTTTAGGACCATGTGTTTGTATTCCCTTGGTGCCCTCATATTTTCGCCTCGCCTCTAGACCTTCATATTTTTCTCATAGATATGTGTTTTCTGCTGCCAATGCTTTGAGGTTTTTTTCAATTTCTTGTACATCTCTTACAATGCACGTCCCTTTCTGCAGGTGATGGCATTGGCCAAGAAAGACGTTGGTTTGGAACTTTGTATGACATTTCTGTATCAAACTTAGCAGGGTTGGCAGGGTTAAAATTGGGTTAAAAGAAATTAAACTAGTATGACATTTCTGTATCAAACTTAGCAGGGTTAAAATTGGGTTAGACGGACAAGGTTTACAAAATAAATCAAGACCAACTTGGCTCAATTTATGCTAATTAATGGGTTGATAAACCATAATGAATGGGTCGTTCTGGGCTTGATTTTGCCCAATAATCCATGAAAATAATCGTAGCTAGACTGATTAATTAAAAAATAAAACATAAAATGAAATTAGAAGACCTGTTGTGACTATAATGTAACTTTCTCTTGTATATTTTCTACACACTCTCTTGCTAACTTACTTAGAAACGTGGAATATATGTAAACAAGATGAATCTATTAGCACTAATTGTTGTTTATCTTTCACAAACAACATAAAGAGGTAATATGTAAAGTGTAAACACATTAATGAAATATTAATTCTTTTAAGTTTAATTTTATACGGTATTAAATTTTCGAAAGACGAAAAAAATTAAAATATTGTAGGTTGGAATTGCCCAATTTGCAATATTGACGCGTGACACGGGTCTACTCTTTGAGTCTAACGATGATACCATATTCATACACGTGCGGTAGTAAACTCACTTTGTTAAACTACCTTTCATCAATTTCTGACATTAGTGGTGGCCAAACCGTTGCACGCGACATGACCTGTCTGGGAAAATGACCCGCGAACCAACTAATTCAAGTGGGTCGGATGATTGGTTCACTAGGATAAATGTAAAATTGGCAACTTACAAAAATACCTCTATGATTATGGGTATTTTGAAAAGTCATATGAAAAGTATTTTAAAAGTAAAAAATATTGTGTAAAATTAAGTGTTAACTTTTTTATAAAAAAAATGATTATATAAAAGTGACACGATCTCACTTTTTTAGGTTAAGCGTCACTTTTTAACGATACAATGTCAAAAACGTGACATTTGTCACTCAAAAAAGTGATAAATTTCAA
>CAIGRH010212464.1:0-11367 GCA_903798295.1 Fraxinus nigra | reverse complement strand
CATAAGTTGCTTTTAACAAATTAGGAAATAAAGTAATAATATTTACTAACTAAAGACATAAAAAAAATGAAAGCAAAAATAAAAATAAATAAAAAATAAATGGAGCGATAAATAGGGTGTGAGACTTGCCCCTCCCCGTCCTGCTTCAACCGGGTATAAGTATGTGTATGAGATAAGATAATAAAAATACCCGACAGGATGGGGGTGAAATTGGCCGACCCGTCCCATACCCGCCCCGTTGCCATCCCTAGTTGAAAAGTGGTGGACTCATGAAAGACGTGATTAATATTAATTGTTTGATTTTGACTTATATTAAAATCTGATTTTAATCCGAAAACTTTGAATTTACTTAAATTTGTATATATCTATTTAAGTAAATTTACACGACATAAAAGATATAATAAATTTTTTTGAAATGTGGATATATATACACACGGAAGTTTGATTATGAGCTTGTTTATACACATTATTTCTGAAGAATACATTTTAGAATAATAAATTGATAGAGAATGTGTGGTTAAAAAATAAAGAAAAGTTTTGAATTTACGTGTAATATTATTTTATTAAAAATATGTGGTTGAAAAGGACGACGAAAATGAATTTTGAAAATAATAATTTTTTTATTAATCACTTTCAAAATAATTTGAGTTATAATTCAATTTCCGTGAAATCTGTACCGAGAAAATGGCAAACGATTTCTGTTTTCACCATCTCTCCCAAAAACTCCGATCTTCCATCTCCTCTTTCCGCAACCTGCCATTCCCTTCTTCTCCATTCACAAGAAGAATATTGAAATTCCCAATTAGCCCTTCTCGACGTACACATACTCTATCAGCAGCCATTCACATTCACAGCGATCGCTTCACTTGGGACGACGTCTTCAAGCTAGCTGAACCCCAGCAAAATAACTCTTCTGACCTCCACGGCTACTTCGAAAAAGTCAAACTCTGCAATCGCAACTCTGTAATGTTCAAATGCCCCCATTCATTTACTTGCATTTGCGCGCACATTCTATAATTCCACTGTATTCTTAATTGTCGGGTTCATTGCAGGAGAAGCAGTGTGAGTTTATCCCTTTTGTACTTGAGAAACGAATTGTGGGTTATGTTCATAATAGGTAACAATTTTGCACATCATTCTTCTATTTGTTTATTAATTAAACTGTTAATCTTTTCTATTCTAGTGTTTATCGATCAATATAAACATATATATGCTTAACTCGGACAGTCTCATTTCCAGTTTAGTATTCAAATGAGGCAATATTATTTGGGTTCTCCATTGAATTCCTTCGTAATTTGTGATTCCCTAGTGCGCTAATACTTTTCCATCAAGTACTTGATTTCATAGATGGTGTAAGAACGTAGAACTCACCTTAAAACTGGCTTAGCCGGATTGTAAGGGAGAGTTCCCAAGAGCTTATGAGGCTACAAGGCAGGAGTTACACGACCAATCAGGGATACAATTAGGTTGTTACAAATGGCTATCCTCATGCCTATTTTATGTTTTGGGGCTAACTGTTGGATTTTGTAAGCAATAACAGAGAAGTGAAAGGGAGATATTAACACAAGGATTTAACATGGTTTGAAAATGTGTCTACGTCCACAAGGAGTGACGCGGAGATATTTTATTTAGTATGAATAAGAGGATTACATCATTAGTATATATACTAACCCTAATCTAGCACATACAAGACTTTAGGGCCCTTGCAAGAAAATACCCCTAACTCCACTCCTCTCCGGCATCGGCCTATTCTTCCGGTAAACCTGTGTTCTACTCCATATGAGCTACATGCACAACACTAACTATAAAATAGACTGTTAGAATTTGGACTACAGGTCAAGAACCTCATAACTGATTGGGAAGTTTATGCACTAATTTCTTTTTGAGCCTAAAAATGCAATTGTGGATTTGTAAAGTTTGTTTGTGAGTCCAGCTTGAATGGAATTCTTTGTTTGATTTTCACAAAATGTCTTCATTTATTTCTTATATTGATTTGGTTACTTTTTGATGTCATCTGCAGATTTGCTGACAATTTGAGGAGGTTTGAAGATGTAATTATTCTCCCTGATGACACTAGTTACGGTGGCAATTTTGGATGCTACATCACATTACATCCGAAGATAAGGACAATCGAGGATAGAACTAGAGCTCTTGAAGATGTAATCAAGTGCTTGGGTGAAGAACTTGTTCCAGGTATACGAAATGAGGTACTTATTTTGATCACTGACTAATGTAATTTCTTGGTTGTCACTCTTGATGGTCCTATCAGAGCTTTTGTTGGTTGCTAGTCGCATGAACCATGTCCTTTTATCTGATGACTTGATTTACGTTCACCGTAAACAGCTATATCCTGTCACATCTTCTTTTGGGGTGCCAGAATATTTTTCTCTGGAACGTGCAGCTGCACCATATTTTGGAATAAAGGTGACTCTCCTCCATGACAATATCATAATTTACTTTCTGTAGGGTTCTGGGGTGGCAAGGATTATATGATTATGATCACCATTTTGTAATGTAAAGAAATTTAAGTAATGTCATTGATGGTTATTCATTGATGCTGCTGTCTTTGGCATAATTAGATATGAATGTTTGTATTTGACTAATTCTTATCTCCATACTTCTTGTTTCAATCTACAAAAGCAGAGGAGGAAAAAATCTAATGGAAATTTAGGTCTCTGCCCGTCTCTCCAGCACTCTCGGACTGATCATCTTGCTGCAAGAAATTTTTTGGTAAAAATCGAATGGAATTTTAGGTCTCTGCCCGCCTTGGAAGAATATTCTTTCCTCCTCAATTAAATGTGTGTCTTACCTTGATCTGTTTATTTAATTTTTTTATTTGCTCGTTTTCTTCTTTTTCCTTCTTGAATTACTTATAAGTCATGATTTGCACTTAGAAGGTTCTGATACTTTATGTCAGGCAAACAGTAT
This sequence comes from Fraxinus nigra, assembly GCA_903798295.1. NCBI lineage: Eukaryota > Viridiplantae > Streptophyta > Magnoliopsida > Lamiales > Oleaceae > Fraxinus > Fraxinus nigra. Next base: position 8,439 of record CAIGRH010212464.1, on the reverse strand, counting down.
CCTTTCGGCTTTGCAAATGTTATTGATTACCCCATGCATTTTTTAAATAGATAAGTCGAAACTTGTGGTTTTGAAACACTCGCAAATTATCTCTAAACCAGCAAAACTTTTGCAAACCACACGGACATAATGTGAAGGATTTGTGGGTTCATTTTGCAGGGTTTTTAAAACCAAGAATGGGTGATTAGTCTATTGCAAAATGATCGGGGTGTCAGTAAGATTTGCGAACTACAATTGGCTAATTTGCATTTTCCATTTTTCTTAGGTTGAAGACTATTAGATTGGGTAGGTGCATTTGTTGCTAGTAAATGAAATCTACTGTATTGTGCATTTATAATTTCTTTGGATGGTACATATGTGATGGTAGGCTTATGGAGTTCATATGAATGGCTATGTTGAAAGAGATGGGCAGAAGTATCTATGGATAGGGAAGAGAAGTGAAGTAAAACCCACCTACCCTGGCATGCTTGATCATCTAGTTGCTGGAGGGCAGGTACGTGATGACCTTCTACATTATGTTTTCTTTCTGATTTTTGGATATATAAATGTAAGATCTTAATGATGTTAGGAGGATTGATCTTTTCGTTCTTGCGTTTAAACTTTTGGCATACATTCTCAGTGGTTCCTAATGATATGCTAACTATGTATTTTGCTCATTTGGAAAACTTGTTCTTAGATCCTCTTTCTCATACTGATACTGAAAAGGCTCGTGCTCGTACTGCTCCCCATATAGACATTTTGTTGGTAACATCCTAGAAAGTTATTTTTTTTATTTTTCACGAATAAATTCACAGCCGCATGGGATCTCTTGTGGAGAGAATCTAGTGAAGGAATGTCAAGAGGAAGCAGGGATACCTAGATTGATTTCTAGTGGGTAAGTTTTTCAATTCATCATATTTGTTGTCCCACTGTAGTAACAGACAGAATTAAACCTTTACAAAGAAAAATATAGGTCTTTTGTTGCCAAAAGACTATGTCATCACCTGTTCTTTGTTTTTGATTATCTTCCTGGCCCTGGAGGAATTATTACTTAAAGATGCCAGATGTTTTATTATACTCAGAGCTACAGCAGTTGGAGCTGTTTCCTACATGGATATTGATGGATATAGATTAAAGAGAGATGTTCTCTTTTGTTACGATCTAAAGCTTCCAGAAGACTTTATCCCAAAGAATGAGGGTAAGGCCATCAATATCCTTAACCTCTGTGCTCCAGAAATAATTGTAATAAAAAAGACTTAACACAAGACATTAGCTAGTTACTTTAGATTCTAATATGGATCGGATAATAAAAGTTTGATCAATATTTTAGAAACTTCATCTCCTCAATTAAGTAGTTATTCTCAGTTAATATTATAGCAGCTACAGTGCTTTCTTTTGAAGCTTCTCAATATATATTCTCTTGTACATGGCAGATGGAGAGGTGGAAAGCTTTAAACTAGTTCCCGTGACAGATGTTGCAAATATAATAAGGAGGACTCAGTTTTTCAAAGCAAATTGCAATCTTGTCATTATCGATTTCTTGTTTCGCCATGGGTATGATATCATTGCATAATCTTTCACGTGGTTTCAATTCAAAGTGATGCTTAAGTAAAATAGAACTACAGAATGTAGTTTATTCTATTAATCACTTGCTTGTTTTTCTGCTATTATATTTACTAGTTCATTATTGATGGAAAATATTGCTTATGTGCATACTCATGCTTGTGCTGTGTTATCTCCTGAACATATACATCTCATCAGTGATCATATGCGTCCTAGCACTTGCTCACATCCTCATACTTGAATATCAATCTATTAGTGTATCAGAACATTTAAATGTCACAATAGAAAACGTGTGTGTCATAACAATATTAAGTCTTGTATTGTGGTTGGAGTGCAATTTTACATACATTATATCTGTTATATGGTACTTATCATAATCTCAAATAGGACTATGCTTGGACATTGGATGCCACTGCAATAATTGAAATCCATAAAACATTCTTTCTTATCATTCTTAATTTTCATTAAATCTCAATTTTGTTCATGCATATGCAGCATATCATATAACCTCACATGTCATATTTTCCCCACGTAATTCTTGGTTAAATTCATGTATAACCGAGGGCATTGTTGGACCATAAACAATGCACAAGTCTCAAAATATTGTTTTAGGACTGCAGACTAAACTCTACCCATGGGTCTTGATGCTTTGCCTTTCTGCTAGATAAGGTATCAAACACCAACCCCTGAGTATCAGTATTCTGCAAATCTACACCTTGTATTGGTTTGTTTTGTGGGCTTTAAGTATGTAAAAATATTCCTGTCACCTCCAAACTTTAAATGCTGAACCGACGGGTAAATAAGCAAAAAGATGGTGGGCTATTTGAGCTTGTTGAACCCATTCCCAAATACTATAATCTTTAGCTCGCTAGCATAATCAATTTACATGTATAGATAATATACTTGCTATTATAATATATTTGGTTCATATTGAACTTAGTTTGATTTAGTACGATTATCTGCCTCATTTGATATATGTCAACCAGTGGATGTGGTACCAATTGAGGGTAAAATGAGTGAAGGAAACCTTGATTCGTTGAGGCATGTGTTGCATAGACCTGAAGAAGTTTCCATTGATGCAAAGCAATGGAATATGTTAAAAAGTATAATGTTGTTATGAGCCCATTTGGTACCTATTAAAATCCAATTAAAATTAAAAATATAGCCGTTATTGAGTCTCACTCGTCTAATAAAAGTCAACAATATCGGCTAATTTTAATCCGATTTTAATCTCTACCAAACGGGCTCTATAAAGATTTCAAGTTGCATATTTCAATAGATGTATCCTATGATGCTTGGACTCTTTAGCTTGGATGACTTAGCTGTGTTGTCGTGCACGACACGATATTGGTACGAGTATGAATCTCATATCGGATCCTTCAATTAGATGTGTTAAAAACATGGAAGGAAGATTGCCGTGGGAGGAAGCGGAAGTTGTAGGGAGATAAAGAGTGGGCTCATGGTTTACAAACAATAAAATTGATTTTGAATAACAAAACAAAGATTTTGAAGGCATGGAACCAAGCCCATTTAATGTACAATCCCTAAAAATATACATCTAAAATTATTAGTATATAATATTCTAAACCATTTATATTTGTAAGACATACCAACATACTCGTGTCCAAATTTTGGATCATTTTCGGTCATATTCCTGTATCCTAAGTTTTAGAAGCAAAATGATCAAACACCTAGATATGTACCTATACTCGACACTCGTACTCAAGTCCTGGCAACAAATGATGTATCATTGGCTTAAAATGGTGTTGTGAAAAAGAATTTATGTACCCAACCTTAGATTTTTTAGGAATAACACATTTATTAGGGATAAAAAAAGCTCTGTTTGTTGTGTACTAACTTCCAATTAATTGTAGAAAGGAAAGGGTTTATCCCTCAAAGATCAACATAGCTCCAACAAAATGGTCTTCTAGCACTTCTACTATAAAATTCACCGTGGTGAGTTGGCATGTGCTTTTTGGAGGACGGTGGCACTAAATTTTGAACTTGAACACCGAACAAAATTTTGCAAAGTTGTTTGGCAAAAAGAATATGACTTGCTCTTATACCAAATTAACGTAGAACACAATCGAACAAGAATGAGATTGAGAAAAGAAAGAAGAAGAGAGATGAGAAAGAAAATAAGAGGAAGATGATAGATAGAATTTAGGAGGTAAAATAAGTTTATATTCAATATCATAGACTATCTATTACAATGCATAAACGCTTAGATTAGTCTAATTTAGTTAAGAAACAACTAATAAAATCCTAGAGAATCTATTAAATAAAACCTAATTATGTTAACCTAAAATAAGTATCCAATTTGGAAAGTATTCCATATAATATATCTTCTAGGATTCTCATCAGTTTTCCTTTGGTTGAAGAGAGTATTTTATGGATAAGTCGTTAAACTTGATGTTTGAAATAACTTGTGATAATATGTTCAAAACAATTATTTGATTGGAATTCAGTTAATACATGGTCATTATGAAATTATATGTATCAAAGAATTGTCATTCTTCCTTTTTGCTTGGTCTAACGTCATGGAATATCTGAACTCTATTAATTTCCTGGACAGCTTTATTAATCTTCTGCCTATTTGAAAAGGAATATTAGTTCTGCATCGTCTGTATTTTAGTCTATTTAGATTGCAGTTGCTGCTATTTCAATATAATACACCACTATGCTACTTTCTTCAAGAGAATTAAGTGATAAAAGAGAGAGGGTATTGTAGATACTCAAGTAATTTGTGATTATAATAATATTCTTGTAAAACGTCTTTTGTTCACTTATTAATTCGTGGTCCTGTCCTCACAGTATTTCATAACTAAAAGCCAGATAGGATACTTTTGTATATACGCAGGAACAATCATCATAATTCAGTTAAAAAGCGGCCACTTTTGAAATTATTGATCAATAGATTATCATTCTTTTGGTTGGCGTTGTTTTGTATGTGAAGGAAAAAACCGTCAGAATCGGTGATATAAATGGGCATTTCTATCAAGTACATATAAACCCTTCAATCATTTAAGCCTATGTTTGGGGTGCGTGTTTATAATCACTCATCCACCATTCATTTTTATCTATTTATAATTTAAGTCGTTTATAAACACTTCCCAAACATACTCAAAGTATATATAAGAATTGGAGAATTGTATACCTTTTTTCTGTTTAGTTGGTACAATTTGATTGACTATATGCTGGTAGCAATATATATGACTGCCGTGGTCAAGATCTGCAGTCTGCATATTACAGGAGTAAAGAACAGCTTCATATTATTCACCTGCAGGTATATTAAACCAGAATATTTAGGATATTTGAAGCTACTGCAGAGTCTAAGAAGTGGAGATTGCTCCTGAATGTTATTCATTTGTGAAGCTTGAGATTTGGTGCTGATCAGGTAGGTACTGTACATGCGGTTTTTGGCAAGAAAGAAATATCAGAAATGCTACATTATCTGTTCCTCCCAGCAAGTTTCGTTGTTAGTTCGTGTAAATTAAAATAAGCAAAGAAATGGGAGAAAATCCAGACCTCCCAAATGCAACTCGAAGTTGTAGAATAATTTGTAAACACTTTTGCTTGGATTAAATATAAAATAATACGAGACCACGTCCTAAAACTAAGGCGCAAATATGTTCCATAAATAGCCAACTGAACTATTTGCAACAAGCCCCTGTTTGGCCCCCATTTTGGGCTGTTGAAAATTTTTGGAATAGTGATTGATGAGAGAATGTATGGTAGAAAAGTAATGAAAAGTTTTAGATTTGTGTGTAATATTATTTTATTTGATAAATGTGTGGTTGAAATGAAGAGAGAAAAAATTAATGTAATGTAATTGAAAAAAATGGGGGTCAAACGGTCCAGGAATAAGTTAAAATAGCAAAATCATAAATCTGAAAATGTAACATTTTTCTCTCTTTTTATTTTCAACCAAACATTTTGAAAAAAAATCACTTTTTTTCTTCCAAAATTTAATTTTAATGGAGCCCAAACAAGAAGTTAAATAAGATATATACGAGTTCATAACTGCTGTGCATTATAAAAATGTAATAGGTCTAAATTGTGTAATCATTTCAGGATTATCCACTTTGGGTATGTAGGTAAGTACGTACGTCTTGTTGAGTCCCTATGCCTTGTTTGTGTTCCATTTTTTATTATGATAAACTTGGTGAAATGTGATTTTTTTTGGAAATATGTATAGTTAAAAAGTAAAGAAAAGTTTTGAGTTTGTTCAAAGTTATTTTATTTGAAGAATGTGTAATAAAAAATGAATTTGAGAAAAAAAAAAATTAATTTTAAAGAATAGAATTCAAATAGAGGCTAAAAGATGAACTAAAAAGAATCTATGGTATACAATGCAGAAGCTTGCCTTGTGTAATGACCTGGTTTGGTTTTGGTGATTGCAAATACCATTGTAATTTCTTGTTCATTCTTATTTGCATACAAATAATTTCTTGGCAACATTTGAAGAGGATACCCTACAAAAGGTCAATTAGAAACGTATATTGTTCAATTTAGGGCATTCGATGCACAAGTTTTCATACATAAAAATTGAAGGTACCAACTTTTCGGATCTTTTGGGTGGGTGAATTGGTGCATTAGATGTCTCAAGATGAACATATGTTTATAATTGATCCCTTAGTGGGATATCATATACAGATGTTGCCAAGATATTATAAAAGTTTTGTGTGCAAATAAGATGAACAGGAAACCTATATTTGCAAATCAGCAAAATAAAACTCTGAATTCTATTACTTGTGCAACAGAGAGGCTGTTGTTTCTTTTGCTGGAGAAAAAAGAAGTTATTCTCATAGCAGGTCCTGCAAATATGGAAGTGTTTTTAATATGCAAAACAAGCATCTTAAATTGCAGAAAGCCTCGTGCCTTATAAATCCTTCCTACCTGTTTCTTAAGCACGCGATGCTTTGTACCTTTCAACACAAATGTAGCAATGAATTGAACAGAGTGAGGGAAAAAAGAGATTCATGCTGCTAACCATTTATTAAAAATAAAGTATTACAAAAGTCAACAAGTACACGAATTCTAGAAATCATTGTTTCTAATGCACGCTCTCGACTGGAAAAAATTATCTTCTTCTAATAAATTGTGATTAACTGATGAACAAATATGTCAAGGCCGCTGCCAAGTCAAAATTTCATTCAAATACACGTGATGGATTATTCATTCGGTGTTACCGAAGCAGAAGCTCCATCAAAGGAGTACCTAAATAAAACATACCATCAATTACAACATTTAATTGTCATCCTGGCATTTCATGGTTGGTTTGACATCATAAAAAGTGGTTGGTTCAATGAGTGTACTGATCTCAGCAAAGGCTGGGGTAGAGTACTGGTGGTTGAATCCGAAAATCAGAATGGTGCACTTGGAAGTATTGGCCTAATCGACAAATCTAAGATAGTCAATCAACCACACGAGTTTAAGAACAAATCTTGGAAAGAATGGACTAGCTCGGGACTTCAAGACTTTTTTGATTGTTCTTTTGGCTCTTGATCCTCATCGACTGAGAAAGCAGCAGATCATGCACTCTACGTTTTAACTGCAAGGCACCGGATAGAACATACTGTTGGTCAGAATTGAAACGCAAAATTTTAGGGGACAATTGTAATCACAGGTTATGTTTTATAAGATGAAAACATCAATGCGCATCAAGTTCTTGATGGAAAAAAAAATCCAAATGAAGTTAAATTTTCCCTTGCAGAAACTAAGCTTGAGGAACTTGTATATGCTAAATCCTTTCTAGTTTTTACATCCTAATTACTAGATCCTGGTTTATACGGTCATTTTCAGGTGCTCTTGGATTCAGAACTAGGGCTCTGGGATCGCCAATGAAACCAATAATGACACTTTCGTCTGAATTCTTAAAGGTAGAAGGATGAACAAAAAAAGCGCTGTCAACGAATTTATATTTATCTCCAGGCAGTTATTTCATATCATGCTTTTAATTGCTACTAAGAAATACAGAACAAGATAATTTAAAGCTAATTAGTAGAAAATCTACAAAACCAGAACTAACACTTGGTGTATACATGCATAATTCAGACTAAAGAGGCCAGAAATCCTTGGGGTTTTCCTTACAGATGAAATACCAGGCTTGACTCAAATTCGCTGTTAGTATCTTCTAAGAGATGCCTTGCAAGAATCCACTTGCATCAGTTAAGCAATCCCGTATTGATAATTTATTGGATACTCCAACTAGAGCCAAGTGGTTTGGGTTGGATGCTTGGATGCAGTATAAGAGCAAATTGTTCTTGAATGCATGTGCAATTGCATACTTTGTTCTTCATGGTACACTAATTTGAACTCCCTAAAAGTGTGTTCAAGAAGTTGAAGCCAAGAGACAAACCTCGTCAATACTAACTTCACTCTTAACTGATACACGTAAAGCTCCATTAGGTCCCACCTCACGATACTTCGCCAGCTCCAGATGATTGACATTACCATCTTCCGTGATGAAGACAACAGGAGACTCTTGAAGCAGATCACATTTAGAGACAACATCAAGCCAAAGATGGTTGGGGAATCTCTCCCGCATTTCCTTGTAAATGACAAACTGCATAACCCACAATCACACTCAACAGTAGCTTAAGAAAAATATGGTTGAAAATATTGAAGTACGTAACATATTAGAAGAGTGAGAATCATTAGAATGGAAGTTATTAAATACACTTAGACAAGATTCTATAGTTGCATGTTAAAAAAAAAATAATAATAATAACTGGCGTTTTCCATTCAGAAAGGAACATAAAGCATATAATACCTGATCAGAAGGTGAAGTCCCACATTCTCCAGATAGATCGTGGACATAAAGTACAGCAGTTGGCAAATGAGAGAGGACAGCAAGTGTCAACTTTTCTAAGTTATTCCTATCCTCTGTACTTA
>CAIGRH010212384.1:0-15510 GCA_903798295.1 Fraxinus nigra | reverse complement strand
TAAATTCAAAAATAAGAAACTTGTACAAAAAAAAAATTTTAAAAATCAAATGATCACATTTTGTGACCTATAATTTAACTAAAACAGGTCACGATTACAATAACACACAATTTATGGTCATTGTCACATATTAGTTGTTGATCTCAAAAAATGAACTCAATAGATGTCGGTCTCACTATTGCCACGTCAGGCACGGTTCTAGCTTGTTCTTACCAGATTAACAACGGTAATTGGTCGAAAATGGAAGCGGGAGGCATTTTACGGCGAGAGACAAAAATGTTCGAGTTTCGGCGATGTAAAACGAAGGCAATCGCACTAACAACGATCAACGGGCATCAAACCAAAATAATCTTATGTTACAATCAACGAGAATATGTGGAAGGATAGATAAAAATATGCATTGAAATCATTACGTTACTTCTAATCATTTGTAAAGATGATCGACAAATATTATGCTATGTGATTTCTCAGGTATTCAAGTATATATATTTCCAATATCAAATGGAAAATGATTGGTGTACATAGGGGACACCATGTGTCCATTATGGACACCATTATGGTGTCCCCTGTGTTGATGTAGCACTTCCCATATCAGATTCCCCAGAATCCAACCCCCATTACTTACAATGAGAAACTATTTATACTATCTTGATCGATATGGTGATTGTTGGATCAAAACCACGTGGCTCATCTCCTAGTCTGGGACATCACATCATTGTTTAGTCATACAATTAATACATTGATAAGAGATCAGTCGCCGTACATAATAGGCTGACACGCTGACAAACTTTATTACAGATGTTACATCAATCACTTCTAAGATGTCATCGAATCTGCAGCATGGGACAGTGTCAGCTTCAAGGATTTCAGATGGTTTAAGAACCTCGGAAAGCTTCATAGAGCCTCAGCCTAAGCTGCAATGGTTCATCCTTAAGGCAGTGGCTCAACATGTACTTCAACTTGAGTTAAGGACCTCGTTCTTGTTTGACTCCTCCATTATTCGACCTTGTTCATCTTTCTTTGACTTTCTTGTTGACCTTCTGTCCACGTGGCGCCTTCACTTTAACCCTCGGAGGCGAGGCGTAACAATAGTCCTCAAAGTCTAAGCATAATTATTTATGTAATGCATGGACTTAGAATATTGAATGAATTGAAATAACAAGTTTATTGTAGGCCACTATAGTTAAAAACATACCTGATTCGTGCAAACCCCCCGTAGGTGTTGTCCAAGATGGTTTACTAGGTAATTTTTTTTACCTTTTAGGACTACTTCAAGAAGGGTCAGTGAAGCAGAGCAATTTCGAACATGTGTCTTCTAAAGTTCCTTTATACATTCGAAGCTCTAATTGAACTGGTAGAAGTTGAGGGGGTTAGATGCTCACAGGGCCTCAAAATCGACAGTTACGATCCGTTTTATTATTTTTTTCAATGATATTGAGAAACACGAGGCGTCCTTAATTATGGCGCCCAATGATTTGATGTCGTTATACGTTTCCAAGAAAAGGCAGCTGAGGCGGTACAATTCCAATACATGCAACTGTCATCGCATTTGATGGCAATGATTGTTGTCTCCCACACACTTCACAAATTCTAGACGTAAGAGGGCGCGTGGAACAGACATTGTGGTTTGGACCGTAGAAGACGAAGTGTCAGACGTGGTGAGTGGTTCAGATTGAAACTTTCAAATGGACGGATGGATGACCCGGACTAAGATCCAACGGCTGAGGTTGAGCGGGTCTACCTATAAAATGCATGAATTTTTTGAGGGAATTTTCTCTACCTTTGCACAAATCTTTGCTCCATTGCTTTTCAAATTTCTTAAGTCTTCATATTCCTTTCATGAACTTTGCAAGTTTTTTACTCTTGAAATTCTTCCAAGTGTTCTCTTTTCTTCTTGCCTCTCGTTATTATTGTGATTTCAGCGATTCTTCCCTTTCAAGTTCTTTGAGAAGACTCATAAGTACTTTATTTTTGTCTTTCAGCTTTGTAGAAATTTAAACAATCTTGCCAATCAATGGCTTTCTTGAAATCTGTTGGGGGTAATGTGGATATTAGTGAGTTGGCGAGCGAGTTAGGTTTTGCAGTCACCAACACAATCGACCTCGTTAGAACTGTACGAGTTGTCTCAATTTCGGGGGTGGAACGGGGAAGATGAGATAGCCTGGGGGGCAACCAAAATTCCATCCTCTGTAGACCTCACTTACTTAGCCAATCTTAGTGAAAAATATAGGATCCCTTATGACATCGAACTCCTATCACCATCTCCTGATGAGCGAGCTTGTTATCCGAGGCAGGGTTGCGTGGCCATCGGTGAGTTTCTCCTCAAGGCTGGGCTTCGCCTACCAATTCACCCATTTTTCAAGGTTGTCCTCAAGCTATACGAGCTGGCTCCTACCTAACTCGTCCCTAATTCCTAGGCCCCATTGGTAGGTTCCTACTTCATTTGGAAGGAGACCACATTGGGCGAGGACATGCCCTTGCATGTCTTCCAAACAATATACCAACCTAGGTCCTTAGGAAAAGGGGACCCCATGGGATGATATTCACTGTATCCTTGGGGGTTACACTCCCACTTTGTTTTGGGTCTGTCTTCCTCTATCAAAGGGTGGAAGGAGACCTGGTTTTGGATTAGGGAGAAATGGCAGGAGTGTTGACCTTGTCCCTCATGTCAAAGTTTCAACTTCATATTTCGACGCTCTTAAGTGCATTTCTTGCCTCCTAGATTTCCTAAACTAACGAGGTCTAATACTTACCGCTCTTGTGTTTGTTGTGCAGGAACGGTTGAATAGTTTGAGTTCAGGGAGTGTGCTTGGGACACTCTGTCTAAGGTGTACACCCTTTGACTCTCAAGACTTCGGTCGCTTGATCCAGTCGAGCTATTTTTGTAAGATTTTAGCTTGATGGCGAAGAGGGGTAAGATGTTCTCACACTTGGATTTTTTCCTTGATATCTTTTTTATGAGATTTTGCTGACCTTGTTCACTTCTTGGTTTGTAGAGATTTTCAATAAGATGAGGCACCCTACTCTTGATATGGCCACCATCCTTGTCGCCACGTCCACCTCTGGAAAGAGGATGAAGCCCTCATCTGCTGGAGAAAAGCAGGTGAGGGACAAAATAGAGAGGATCAACAAAGAAGCCATCTCTCAAGAGGAAGGGCGACCTCTATGCCATATAGTGGAAAAATGATTGTGGAGGAGAAACCTAAGAAAAGGTTCAGAATCCTGACCCCCAGTAGGGCGGGTAGTTTTAATGATATCCCTCTCCCCTGCTCTAAGGTCCCAGCAGGGGAAAAATTATTAGGTAGCTTGATAGCTGTAATCTCTGGGGCAGAAGAGGCCAACTGTTGTGGAGCCCTAGAGGCAAGACCCTGCTAAGAAGGCCAGAACCTCGAGTGACTCCACCACTTCTGAAGCTCCTAAGTCCAAATCTGGCCTGGACAAAAAGAAAGACGAGCTTGCTCTTAAGGCTCTTGCCCTTCTTCCCCCGAAAAGTCAAATGACCATGAAGACATTCCATAAATATTGGACGAAGAAGTGGCAATCCTTCGTGGAAAAGAGTGACGTCGTCGACGTTGTCGCCACTATGGTGGCCCAAACGGGGAGGGCCTTTGGAATGGCTATAGAGGCTAAAGCCCTCTTTAAAAACCTTCAAACCAAAATTCAGGGTTTTGTAAAATAAGGCTTCTCAGGCTGAGGAAGTTGCTGGCAAAGCCAAGGTGGAAGCCTTGAAGAAGAAATCTGATGAGGAGTCGATGAAGCTCGCTTCTACCTTGGCAAAAATTGAATATTTAAAGAATGAGGTCAACCTATCTTAGAGCGAGGTCGCCTCTCTAACGAAGTGATTGGAGATCTCTGATGCCTACCAGAAGCTGGCTGCAAAGGCCTTGGAAAAATCCAACAAAGAGAACTCAGTTTTGAAAGGTAAGGTGAAGAGCTGACCTCCGAGGTGGCTGGCCAGATAGAAGAAGTGGAGACTGTCAAGAGTGATGCTCAACTGGCCAGCAGGGACGCTGAGAAGATGTTCCTCACCACTTCAATTTGACTGAGGCGTATCAGCTCTTTGGAAAGTATTGGAGAAGGTATGCCTATATTGAAGTGATCGAGTGGCTGGAGGTTCACACTCAAAACATCAACACTTTTGACATGAGGCCAAGTTTTTTGAGGATGAGGTAGAGGAGTCTGAGCCTCAAACTCCTGAAGAAGGTGCCCAAGTAATCAAACTCGATGAAGATATTGTTAAAGAAGTGGCCCCTGATGCAATTGTGCCCTTCGTGGCTCCTCAACCCTCACCTCCTAGAGCTTAGAATTCTAAATGTATCTTTTTTTTTCTAATTGTAATGGCCTCGGCCTACCTATTGTAAATGTTCTTTGCTTTAATGAAGTTCTTTTTTTATTCAACGCTTTGTGTTTTGTTTACTTTTTGCACCACTTCTGTTTAATTCTGATGTGATTGCCAATACAAATTTGGACTACTTATACTTCAACAAGGACATTAAGTTGAACTCAAAATGACATCAACTTAATAACAACATTAGATGTACAACAACTTCGAAAACTTGTGGTCGTTGTACTTTAATAACATCGATCAAGTAATAAGGTCAGACCCATACAGTGATGGACTTTGTGATTGAACTTGAATTTTGACAAGTATTAGGAGGTCTGACCTAACATCAAAATATGGTAACATCATGAAAAACTTGCAAAGATTTTACAAGTATTGGGAGGTCTTCTCTACAAACTAAAGTTAGTATATGCGCACCACAGACTTCAAATAATGAATACACTGAAGAACTTCTTACCTCTTCACAATTCGTTGAGCTATATCAATATATTTTTTAAAGTCAAACATGTTCGTAGGATTTGAATAATATCAGACCTTCATATGTTATACTTTAATAGTAACTCAAACATTTAAAATTTGAAGGTCCTGTACCTTAGTAAACTTTTGAACTTGTATACATTGATGTGTGAGAGCTGAGGCTCTTTAGTATTTCAGACTTTGGCAGATTTTTATTTACTATTTGCACAAGTATAGGCAACTCGTTTCCCTTATATATCTAAGCCTGGGGTTGAGTGGTTCGATCAAGATGAGGCTCTTTTAATAGCTTTGTTAAAGGTATGTTTTAAACTTCGCAAGTGTATGGACGGTTCGTCCTTGCAGGACCTCCTCCAGGGCTTTTGGCCTTTTTGAATGGAATTTTAACCCATCATTAATATAACAAGAACTATTTTATTGAGTTCTAAAACTGTACATACAAGATATTTTACATCATTGATAATACTTGCGCAAATGCTCTACATTCCATGGATGAGGCTGTGTCTTTCCATCTATATTCTCAAGTTTATAGGTTCTTGGTCGAACCTCTTCACTGATGCAGTACGAACCCTCCCAATTGGGACCAAAGGTTCATGTGCCATGTTCTTTAGAGGGTGGAAATACTCTTTGCAATACCAGTTTATGCAAACGGAATGACTTTTTCTTTACTTTTAAATTGTAGTATCTAGTTATTTTTCTATGATAACTAGCCAATATAGTTTGAGAATCATCCTTCCTTTCTTCAAGGAGGTCGAGCCCACATCTTTTCATCTCATCGTTACTTATTTCGTTGAAATGTATTCTTCGAGGAGATGGCATGCCTACTTCAACAGGGCTCATAGCCTCGATCCCGTAGGCTATAGAGAATAGGGTATCTCCAGTAGCAGTTTACTTGTGGTCTGGATAGCCCAAAGTACTTGAGGCAGTTCATCGACCCATGCCCCTTTAGAGGCATCTAGTTTTCTTTTCAGGGTGTATTTGATCCTTTTGTTGACAGCTTCAACCTGCCCGTTTGCCTGGGAGTGATATGGAGATGAATTTTTTTTCTTGATGCCTAACTCCTCACACATGTTTTTGACCATCTTGTTGTCGTTCGCCTACCATTGTCTGATATAATTGAATGAGGAATTTCGAACCTTCAGATGATATTCTTCCATAGGAACTTTGAAGTGTTGGCCTCAGTAATTTTGGCAAGTGGCTCGACTTCTACCCATTTGGTGAAGTAATCAACGGCGACAATCGCGAAACTAGAGTTTCCTCTCCCTTTAGGAAGATGTCCTATAAGATCAATTCTCCATTTTACAAATGGCCAAGGTCTGGATACGATTGAGAATGTTGTCTTTGAATAGTAGCAAAGCGTTGACACTTATCACATTTCCTAACAAGTTGTTGTGCATCCTTTTTCAAAGTAAACCAGTAATATCCTTGCCTAAGTACTTTCAATGCTAAAGACCACCCCCAATGTGGTTCCCACATACCCTCTCATGGATTTCTCGGAGTACGTAATTTTCTTGTTCTCCTCCAATGCATCTAAGCAGGGGTAATGAGAACCCACATTTGTACAACACCTCGTCTTGGAAGACGAAGTGTGGAGCTATCCTTTTGAGCTTTTGAGCATCTTCATTGCCAAGAGGTAGAGTTTGATCCTTGAGATAGGATATGATCGGCTTTATCCAAGGTGGAGTTTCTTTGACCCACATTACTACGTCATTCATGTCAGTTGAAGGCCTGGAAAGATGCTCCATGGGCACAACCGTGAGTATTTCAGAATCCTTACTACTTGCTAACTTTGATAGTGTGTCGGCATGAACGTTCTTAGAGCATGAGATTTTTATCAGTTCTAATCTCTTAAAGGATAGAATGAAACTCATGACCAACTTTAAGTATGCTGCCATAGATTTATCTCTGACTCAGAAATTACCATGAACCTGACTCTCCACAATTGGGAGTCGTTGTTGATGATGAGTCTTTTTACTTGCATTTCTCTTGTCAATCTTAGGCCAGCTAGGAGGGCTTCATATCCTGCTACATTATTAGTGGCTTTGAGACCGAACCTCACAGCACAAGTAAGCTTGTGTCTTTCTGGGATGACCAAGTTTTGCTGGGTTATTTCCTTATGTTCGCGGCCATTGTGGCCATTTCTTTAGTGAGTCTAACCGCGACCATAGCTCCACCTCTGGACCCTCCTCATCTATTTGTTGGGGGTCGTGGGCTTGTGGCTGGAGCTGCTTGCGAGGGTTTCCCTTATTCGAATGTCCCCTTATCTTTCGGGGTGTGCTTTCATCATTCGAACTCATTTTTCTCAAACACTTGGCAGGATTTCCCTTTTTTCGAGGGCCGAATAAATGTTGGATTTTGAGATTCTTCAAACGTTCTTTCTTCAAGGATACTCCTTTTTCAAGGGTTAGGACTCTTCTTGCCAGACTTTTTTCCAGGTTAGTTTTTCTTCACTTGTTTTCGTGGTTGAATGTATTATTTTCTACAGATATCCCCCCAAAAAATGAACTCAACTGATGTCGAACCTACTCTTGCCACGTTAGGTATGGTTCCAACGCGTTCTTACTAGATTAACAACTGTAATTGGTTGGAAATGGACACATGAGGCACTTTACGGCGATAGACAAAAATGTTCAAGCTCCGGTGGTGTGAAACGAAGGCAATCACACTAACAATGATCATCAGGCATAAAACCAAAATAATCTTATGTTATAATTGATGGAAATATGTGGAAGGATAGATAAAAATATGCATTGAAATCACTACGTTAATTCTAATAATTTGTAAAGATGATCGACAAATATTCTGCTATGTGTTTGTATGGATTTCTCAGGTATTCAAGTATATATATTTCCAATATCTGATTGTCCATAATCTAACCCCTCATTATTTACAATGAGAAACTATTTATACTGTCCTAACCGATGTGGTGATCGTTGGATCATAACCACGTGGCTCATCTCCTATACTAGGACATCACATCATTGTCTATTCATACAATTAATACATTGATAAGGGGCAGTCTATTGGCTGACACACTGATAAACTTTATTAAGATGTTACATCAATCACTTCTAAGAGATCTTCGAATCTGCAGCGTGGGATAACGTTAGCTTCAAGGACTTCAGATGGTTTGAGAGCCTTGGAAAGCTTCATAGAGCCTTAGTCTAAGCTGTAGTGCTTCGTCCTTGAGGTAGTGGCTTAACATAGACTTCGGCTTGAGGTAAGAACCTCGATCTTCTTTGACTCCTCCATTATTCGACCTTGTTCATCTTTCTTTAACTTTCTTGTTGACCTTCTGTCCACGTAGCGCCTTCACTTTGAGCTTTGGAGGCGATGCGTAACATTAGTCACAAATCAAACATTTTTATATATCAGAAATTACCAAATTAACCAATAACAATTATACATTTAGTCACAAATAATATATTTTTATATGTCACATATTATCAAATTAATTGGTCACAATTATTTTTCGTCTCAACCTGCCTCATCACATCCCACCATTTATCATTGTCGACACCACCAAAATGTGTTTTGAGTTTTATGTTATAAATTTAACTTTTTATTTTAAAAATACATTTTCAAAAATACCAGATCAAACAAATTTTGGATATTTTACAAAACTGAAAACAATTTGAAAATAGCATATCAAACGTCTCATTATTTGTTTAGGCAATTCTGCTTTCCATTCAATTATAGATTTTCTATAATTTTTTTCTTTCCAAAATTTCTATTCTTATACAATTCCTATTGCGTGCAAGCTTAAGCATGATCACATTTTGCTATTTATTAGGACTTGTTTATGAAAAATGTGTTAAATATTTATCTCTTGTTTGACAACAATTCTTTCTCTGAAACTCATTTTCAATCACACATTCTCACAATAAAATATTATGTACATAAATTCAATACTTTTTCTTAATTTCAAACATATATTCTTCAAAAAAATCACCATTCTAAAACTCATTTTCCCCAAAAAAAATTGTTTTAGTGGTTGTCAGTAAAACATTAAACAGCCTGCTCTTCTACTTCCATTTTTGTCCCTTCCTATCATGCGTTGTTCCTCAACCCTCTAGTCCTTGTTTGATGGAGATTAAAATCAATTTTTTAGCAGATTTTGTTAAAAATTTAATGAAATGTAAAAAGTCATGGACCTCATGAAATATATGATTAAAATTAATTTTTGATTTGATTTTGATAAAAATCTAGATTTTAATTTCTATCAAACATGTGCCTAATAAAGTGTTGTATTCTGGTCAATGCAAATATGATATTTAGGACTTGAAGCAAAAGTATTGTTATTTATGTAAATTTCCCTTGACTTGAAGCAAAAGTAGTGTTATTTCTGTAAATTTCCTTTGTGTAATCCATTCCCAAGCCAAATTTTACTATTATGGACTTGAGCAACTATAAAGTGAACCAGCCATCCAATTAGCCCAAAAGAATTTGAGAAAATTATCTAAAATCCTACATCTCAAGTTTACAATTCAAAATCTAGGAAATGAAGTTTAAATTTCAATAATCAGGTGGTAAATAAGAATTTCTAAATAATTAAAATAAATTTATTATGATAATTGCTTATTAGAGGATCTAATTAGACATGTTTAATTTTATCTTCATATATATAGTTACCCATTTATCTCTCTCATTAAAACCACGTCTCTATCTCACTCTACCATTCACAAAGCTTCTGCTATCTCTACAATACTAGATCATGATTAGAAACCAAGCTTACACTCAGATAACAACATAATACTCTTTCATAAAACTCTCAATCGCGCGCCACTATCATTGGAGATTCATCGTAAAATAACCATATTACATTTTAGCTTCAACCATAGTAATATTTAAAATGGTTAGAACTTACAATATTGATTGAAGATAAATGAGAATGATAAAGGAAAGAGGAAGACATTGTCTAAGATTCTTCTTCACCAAATATAGTGAAATTGTCAGCCTCTGGTGAGGAATCTATGAAGAAGGTGAAATATGATTTTGTGACCTGATTTATGAAATTTGTGACCTATTTTTTTACTAATTAATGACCTGATTTGGGTATTTTGTGACCGAAATATGATTTTGTGACATATTTTGGGTATTTTGTAATTTGAAGGGTTTGTGACTTGTGTTGTGTACTATTTGATCGATTACCATTTATGTGAACTAAAGATGTTTTGTAAAGTGTGTTAGATTGTTTGCGATCGAAAATACATGTTGTGACTATCTGCTATTTTGTATTATGATTTTGGAGAATTTGTGACCCAATATTTATGATCTGAATATGGGTATGTTGATCACAATTACACGTTTGTGTATCTATTGAAGGTAACAATAACATGTATGATATTACGATTTTTGCATGACTATAAATATTTAAAAAAACAAAGGAATTGGTTCTCTAGGAAGAGTACTACAAGTTCAATACAGAGCGTCATCACGCACTTCGTGATAAAGTTCATTGTTGCCTAGAGGGACATTCTAGAAAATATGTGTATCTTACTACATGCATTATAGAGAGATAGTTGTGCAGCCACAGTTGATTCACTATGTCTTGCTACGAGAGGTGAAGCAATCTAACAAGCAAGAAATGTGGTTCAACATAACTATGAGATATATTCAATTCTCCATTGCTGAATTTTGGTCATTGGATTGCGATATGTTGGGGCCGATGGTCGATCAATGTTAGATGAAAAATCTTTTGTAGTGAAGGATACATATTTCGGGGACTTCCAAGTTGCCACAAGTAAATATGTCAAAAGAGTCTTTCTTACACTGGATGATTCACCTAAACATGATGTGGTTAAAATTAGGATTATTTATCTTATAACCTCATATGGATTTGCTACATTCTACTTGAAGGTGGTAGACCAATACATATTTGCATTTGCAGACGATTTTACCACACTTGAAATGTTCATTTGGGGCATATATTTGTTTGAAACAACGTTATCATCATTAAGGAAGAGATTAGCAAAAAACCAAGAACTATAGATTGACTAGTTTTTTTAATGGCTTTCTAGGTGTGGCTATATGAGTGCATTCATGCATTGGAGGAAAATGCGGCCACAAGAATTTGTAAGAAATATTTACAAATAATGAATTGGATTGCGCATAAATATCCTTCAGTTGCGATGTTGGAGAACAAATTGTTTGGAAGTGGGAATGTAAGTTCTTAAATACATTTTAAATGGCCATTCAGTTGGTTATACATATTTAAGATATGACATATGCTCAACATTTTTACATCATATGTCTAATGGGTTGTGATAAAATGACATTGGCCCATCTAAATTAGGCTCATGATGCCCTGCATGGCAGGTTCGAAATATAAATTTTAGATATATTATGACATGAAATATGATTGTGACCTGAAATAATATAATGTGACTTGAAGTATGAATATCATGTTCGCAAAGTCACATATCTCTTATGACTGCAAGCTGAAATATGTGATTATGACTTTCCTTTAGATATATCGTGACTTGATTTGTATCATTGTATGTCGTGTAAGATTGACAAATGTGTAGTACTTAGAAGTCTAAGCAGCCACATCAAAACATTAGGAGCTCTAAAACTCAAGTGGGCACAAGCTAGTCTACTCCTCCACTATCAAAGGTACATGTTGAAGATCTAGATGATGATTTTGTGGATCCACCACCACAAAGACAAAAATGGGCTGTTAGATCTAGCTCTCTTGCTTAGCTTCATGCTATCCATTATCATGATTGTTCATGTGTCGAAGTAAGTAATTTCATTGTTTACAAACTTAAGAATCCATTTCATATACAAGCTCACTAAGTAAAAAAATTATCAAGAATGTAGTTGACTGAAGTTGATGATGGATGAGGAAATAACAAAGCTTCAAGTTGATAACAAACAGCTAAAAGAGGAGCTGCTGTCGATGAATCCACAACTTTTTGACATGAATGATACAGTGCGTCATTCGAACGGTTATTTAAAGCTTAATGAGGTCATTCAGAGTCAGAGTGTGTTGAAAGATGGCATGAGCGACATTAGTTCATCTCTTAAATCTTCTGTTGAATCTATGATATTTTATCTTTGGTGATGGATGAAGTTTAGACAAATTTGAGTTGTAAAGATGGTTTGAGGCATCAAGAGCCAAACTTTTATGATTTGGTTGAAAGAAATGATGAGGGTTAAATGGAACTTGAGCCAAAAGCTAATGATGTGGTAGAAAAAATTAGCAATGGTCACATGGAACTTGAGTCTTCACATGACTTCCATGATGACTACATTCTCCAATCTCCTTTATTTGATCTGGGTGTTAGCTCCACATAGAGCCCTAAAGACACTGATGATGCATTCTTTGCTAGNCATTCTCCAATCTCCTTTATTTGATCTGGGTGTTAGCTCCACATAGAGCCCTAAAGACACTGATGATGCATTCTTTGCTAGTAAAGAAATGCTGAAGCAGGTTGATGAGGCTATTGTACTCATGCTAGAGTCCACTAACTTCACACCAAAGAGGTCGGCTTAATGAAACATTTAGAATTTCATGTTATAAATTCAGATTGATTGTCCATACACTAATTCAAAAACCTTTCTTTTTATATTTTTGAATTAAGAAGATACGCCTGCACCTACATCATCTGGACTACATGTGAAGAGAGCACAAACTCCATCAAAAACTCTATAGTCACCTTTTGTTAAGGTTGATACATGTCATGCTGCAATTGGAGTGAAATCTGGAAACGTTGTGTTCCAAAATTATTAAAAAGGAGTTGATAGCTTAAACCTGAGTTCATTCCACAATTGGTTTGACAAAGTATACAAGCCCAAGAATAGGTACATTAAATGTAGATTACAAGTGTGACTTGGTATTATGTTATGTGACCATATCAGTGATGGTCACAATCTTATTCATTTGTTTGATGAGTGCATACACGTACGTGTAGGGTAAAATTCAACGAGGCAGATAATGTGATAAATCCTCAATTTGTGTGTGGCAATGTCCATGTTCACTATAAAACTTGGTGGCATGTCATTGAGTAGCACGGTACAATATTGCCACCATTTTTCCACATATGCATAATAAATCACATCACTTATGTATGTTCTCTGTTATTATAGCACTTGGATGCATGTTCTCATTACATAAGACAACTTGTCAATTTTGGTGAAGATGTGAAGATGAAGGCAACAACTACCAACTATATATTTGACATGAAAATCTGAACATTATACTCCAATTTTTTTTCAAGACCCAAACATTGTGAATGAGAAGGACGACCTAATCTAAACCATCAATGGTAAACAATTATCATTTAATACTACTTGGAGAGAAGTTGAATCCGTGTTGACACCCATTATGCCTACAAATCATGCTCATTGGATGTTAGGGTGGCTTGACATTAATAAATGTGTCATGTACATATTCAATTCAAGCAACAAATTGTACAAGGATCATAAGGTTCGTGAAGGGGTCTTACCCCTTGTGAAGACTCTTACACATTTGTTAAAAGTGGTCGGACTGTGGATGGAAACTCCTGATGAAATAGGTGACATATCCAGTGACATGCATGTTAACATTGTCAGTGGTTTACCTCAACAANAGAGAAGTTGAATTTGTGTTGATGCCAATTATGCCTACAAATCATGCTCATTGGATGTTGGGGTAGCTTTACATTAATAACCGGACCCGTACATATTCAATTCAAGCAACAAATCGTACAAGGACAATAAGGTTCATGAAAGGGGTATTATTGCTTATGAATATTCTTACACATCTATTGAAAGTGTTCAAATTGTGGATGGAAACTAGTGATGACAAGGGTGACATATCCAGGGAGCTGCAAATTAACATTGTCAGTAGTTTACCTCAACAACAAAATTGGTAAGTTTCATTATGGACATTACAAGTTTTTGTCAATTTTCATCAATATTTTGTAGTTACTTATGGTTCGTCTACTTTAAATATTACGCGCATGATTGTGGTGTTTTATCATAAAGTATGCACAGTATTTGTTGCACAAAAATCTTGCCAAAATGCCAATATTATTTGATGCCGAGAATTCCAGGCTTGAAATTGCAGCATTGCTGTTAAAAAATAGACAATCGAGACAGATAGGAAGGGAAAATTGAAGTCACAAGATTTAACTAATGTTGATGGAATTATTTTTATGATGGATTAGGTTGATAGATGTTCAAAATTAGACAAACATGTGTTTTTAAGATGGGGTTGATAAGATGTCATCTCTATTTTTGTAATATATTTTGAAATTGAATGCAAATTTGTTTTTTTCAAGTAGTTGGTGTAACATAGGTAAAAAAATATTGGTCTTCATGTGAATGCTTTTGTTTATATCATCTCAGTATTATCTTTGTAGAGGTGAAAGTTCATATTTGTGTGTGTTTGAACAAGTTATAAATGGTCACATATGGTTAATATGTTACATAACTACAGATCACAAATGGTCACAAATAGAAACAGTTACGTTACTTATCACAAATGGTCACATATGCTTAACATATAGGAAATACACATATGTCATAGTAAACACACTTGGTCACATCTAGCTAAAAATGACATTCAGGGTTAGTTTGAACACACAATAAGTCAAATAAATTCGAATTTTATTCATAGTCGATCACAGACAACCGCAGTAAAATAATAATAATAAAAAAAAACCTATAGCTTATTATTGCCATTTTGTGCTAGAACTAGGTCACCGACAATCACAATCATCACAAATAGAGTCACAATTTGTGTTTAGTTACACAACCCTTCCCCAAAAGAAGTGACATGTTAAAATGTAATCTAAATTTTGTGCATAAATCTATAAACTCATTTAATCCAAAAAATATACAATTTGACAATCAAATAAAACAATTTGCAATTACAAAGAATATTCTCTAGTAAAAAACAATTACGCCGAACTGTTTGAATTTCTTTGGATGTTTCTTTACATTCAATTTTCCCACATTCCGGTTAAGTGGCACTATGTTCTTTTAAGTAACACCATGTTTCTACATGTTCGATGATTGTGAGCGAATTTGCCGTATCTCTTGTGATCTTTCACACGCTGGCTTCTTCCTCTTCTCAATAGGACGTCCAGAACTTCTCTTTTGATTTGGAGTAAGTACGACTCTATTATTCATTGTCTTTTGGTAAAATCCATTCTAATTATTACCTACAAGAAAGACTGTTTCTTTATAGGTACTCATATATGCATTTCTTATGTACTACACCGAGCAAAAGTCATACACATCCAACTTCAATTTTGTAAACACTGTCGTACATGTGGATATGAAAGTTGATCTACTTGAAATATTCTACTACATGTATGTTGAGTTATATCAATCATGTACGATGAAGAATTGTACCTTACTTCAAATAAAGTGTGACTTGTAGGAGAAACCTGTAAATAAAAAATATTAAGAGTAATACCTGTAACCAACATAATAAACATATTTTCTTGTCTTTATCTTTAGATTTCTTACATTATTGCTCATTTTCCTCAGGAGCTTCTCATATTTGGTTACAAACTTTATGAAAATGTCATGTGTGTTACCCTATTCTTGTAAAATCAAGATTGGACTATTTGCTACAATAATTCTAGAAGTGCACAAATAGGGTAATTTTTTGCTGCCTTTGTGACTATATTTACAGATTTAACTATGCTTAACGTTGTGATAGAGTATCTATTCACTGACATATGCAATCTTGACCATTT
>CAIGRH010212334.1:0-10413 GCA_903798295.1 Fraxinus nigra | reverse complement strand
CATATAGTTGGCGTTTGCTCGTTTAAAGTTTTCTCACTTTCTCATTTTTTTTTTTCTTCACTATTTCTTGAATTTTGGGGTTGAAGACGATGATTGATTAATTTTTAGTGGTTTCAAACTTGGTCCGAACCCTGGGCTAGCCAACTTATATGGCGTGGCAATTTACCGACTTTGGTACACCTGTTGGGCCACCTCGTACTTGGACTCGTCTATAACTGATAAATCAAAAGATTGAATTGCGAAAAAGGGGTTAGATTTGCTTGCTAACTCATTGTTTGGAAACACAACCCAAAATTTTGCTTGAAAGCATTATGGAACATGCTTTTGGGATTGGAAACCTTGTTGTCTCAAAGCAGAAGCTTCAAAAATTTCAATCATGCCACTTGTACCGAATTTGTTGACCAGAGCCTGCCGCAGGCACCCCCGAATAGGGGGCCGCCATGTGGCATTATGTTAACAAAGTTGTCAACAAATTCTGTACAAGTAGATTAATTCGTACGAAAATAATGAATAGACCAACAAGTATCACTATGGGATCATGTGCTCTTCGGACTATAATATTTGATTTCAGTCGAACTTACACGTATCTATTATAAGATGAATAATTCAATTATTATACATCAATAAAATAGGTATAAATAAATTAGGTTTTGAGAGTTTTGATAAGACAATATCCCTCAATAGAAGCCATTGTGATTGGTCATACTCCATAAGTTAAGGAAAGAGGCATGGAATATGCGCTTCTCCTTTAACTTTTTTTGGTATCATTACACTTTAAAATAATTAAAAAGATGATGCTAATTGACTTAACACATGCAGTGTTTGATGAACATCTGTCCACTTTATGACCATAAATAGTAAAGAGGTTAGAGTGGTTGGGACCCACCTTATAATTTATTATGTTATTATTCTAGAGCATCCTATAATGACCCTTCAATTATTATAATAAGTCATGTAAACAATGAGAAAATTGTGATGGTTGAAGTACCTCTCGAATGGCTAATCATTGATTCTTTGAAAAGTGAAAGGATAGTAATATGAGTATAACTCGATATAAAGACAAAAATATTGAGTTTTATGAAATATCATTAGTCATTTTAACGTTACTGTACAACATAATGTCTAGAAAGTTGTGTCAAATTCGAAAATGCAAAACCCAGAGTCCGAATAATTTTTTTTTATGACGACATTTCCCCCCTGATTCACCATCTGGGTTAATTCGGATGCGGTCACAGCTTATACACACTTGTGCTGGACACTTGGAGGTTCTCCTCCCTGTGGACCTCTGTCTTTCAACATAAATGTCGCCTTCCAATTGTCGCGGGAATTCGAACCTTGGATACACTGTAGAGAACTCTCCTTCTTTATGACTACGCCATGCGAGTAGGAATAATTTATGCTACAACAAGTCAGCAAGAGAGGGTGATACATGAATTGAGATACAGGACAATGAAGCTTTCTTGCTCCTACCAATCTCGAGACCCCATCCCGAAATCTTGTGTGCTTTGTAGTTGTATTTAGCCAGTCCCTTAAGCTTCAAAAGTCGATATGAGAAGTAAACTCTGAAAAAAAAAAATTTTTAAATATATTTAATAAAAATAACTATTTAAAATTAACTTTTAAATTTAACCAATTAGAATAAAGATCTGAATACTTCGTAGGAATGAAGACGACCGTTAATATATAAA
This sequence comes from Fraxinus nigra, assembly GCA_903798295.1. Lineage (NCBI taxonomy): Eukaryota > Viridiplantae > Streptophyta > Magnoliopsida > Lamiales > Oleaceae > Fraxinus > Fraxinus nigra. Next base: position 8,725 of record CAIGRH010212334.1, on the reverse strand, counting down.
CCTCACCTAACACTCAACTGTCAATTATAATGGGAGTCCCTTTTCCCTTTAGATGGACTATTCAAAAAAAATCAAACCAATGATTAATTATAATTTTGTAAGGATATCGACGTAACTTTTTTACAGTGAAATATGGATCGTCCATTCTTGCCTAGATTCTTTAAATTTGTGGTAGAGAGAATTTTCTCGAACTAGCTAACGAGTAAAAGGATACGAAAAATAGCCTCGTTTTATCTTGGAATATTTTTAATATGATAAAATACAATACACACAAAAACAAGGATGATGTTGATATGTTGAGTGGTCATGTTACTCAACTCACATGGTTTTGCATTTATTGGATATGTAAAGCCATGAGCAGTAGTAAATGAATTAAAAAAAATATATACAAGGTAGTCAACACGTGGGACATACTACTAGCAACTCAAAATTACATTTTGCACCCTTATCTTTGTTTATTTTCCAATATTTACCACAAAATATTTACTTTATTCCAATAATGTATGACAAAGTGCTTTGAATTGAATACAATGAAGCACTTTAGATAATGAATTTAGTGTCAAAAATATTGCAATACAAAGTGGGCACCTGAAATATGGTTCACTCTAATCATGCAAAATAAATTATTACTTATTTCTTATTTGAAAAGTCAAAATGGAATAATTGATTGCAGATATGTCATTCTCTTAACCAAAGTCAAATTCGTCCACTTCCAAAAAAAAATAAAAATAGAGGAGAACAACTAAAGCATTTTAGGGTGCAAAAAAAAAAAAAAAATAATAATAAAAGGATCTTGTTCATAACATGTAAATAAATATTGATCGAATTTCGCTCTAACGGATATGAGAAATACTGAAATGCACCAGAGAGAAAAAGTGAGATATTATTAATCAAAAAACAGTTGTAGGGTTCTCAAACCCTTCACACATATCAAAAGAGTCAAAACAAAACCCTATTTCGGTAGACAAATCGAAATAGAACTAAAAAACTTGCAAACAAAAATGATGAAAATACTCTTAAACTAACTCAAAACATAAAACGGACTTTTAAATGATGAAATTTGGTCCCCGAATGTTTGACGATGATGGTGGAAAGAAAAAACTCGACAAAACTATAGAAAATTGAAAAGATGCTTATGAATTGTTCTCGTTTGTGTAAAAACGACACTCAAGTTGAAAGTTACAAGCATTTTCGTAGGCCGTTCTTATTTCTCATCTTTTTCAACTAATCTATAATCTTCTCTTCTAATTGTTCTGTATCAAGTATATAGTAAAAAGAAATGAATACATATAAAAACTGCAAATCGAGAAGGTTATCTATAAGTACCTCAGACGTTGTAGAAAATTTATATATTTTAATTAAGTGGACTCGACTAATCTTTACATTTTTCACATTCGTATTGCGATAGAGAAATTATTCTTGCAACTTGCAAGACATCATTTATAGTGATGTTTCCTTTAAATTCTATGTGCAAAAATGGCATGCAACATAAATAACATGGGTACACCTTGGAGCAATAACTCTAAAAAGGTACCATCAAACGAGATTAATGAAAAAAAAGATTAAAAAAAAAACAAATATTCCTTCAACGTCTAATCGAATATACAATGGTATACAAATACATACAATATTATCATTGGTTAGAGGACTTCATTTATAGTCCACATCCACCCATAATATTCTATTATGGAAAAAAAAAAACCCTTGGACCAATCTCTATAGCTCCACGTATGTGACTTTTCATCAATATTATTGCATTTTTATATTTCCTCCCGACCAACATGATTGAAAAAAATAACATAAATTCCATTCGAAAATGGTCAATCACTTAAAAAATAAATAAATAATCATAAAATCGACCTATTTTCAAAATGCGATCACTTCGTTTAAAAGTTTGATATGATTAACAAACAATTTAAATATCACTCTCAGGTGTTGTTTCGTGTCAATTTCTTTACAGTCGAATCCAAGAAACTTCGTTTGATGTATCAATTTGGGATTGGCTACTTAAGAAATCCAATATGGGGGAAATAGCCAATGAAAGGGTGACACCAAATATTGCTGCTTTGCATGAGAATTGACTAATGAAATTTACAATTTCATCATCTTCCATCAAAATTATTGAAGGTGGTCTCATTTTTCCAGTTTTGGACAGTCATTATCATAGTGATTCATTAATATATATATATATATATATTATTAACTATCACAAACCTTAGAAAAGGACTTTGCCTGAATCCCATAACTGCAGCATGATGCTTTTACCTTAGCATCACAAACTCATGGCTCATTTATAATAAGATCCAAAAGTGAAATTTAACGTTCGAGATTATTAGACGAACCTTTTGACCCGACGAACTCTTTATGCCATATTATGTGTACAAGAAACAGAGGGAAAACAGAGGAGAGACAGAGTAAAAACAGAGGACCTGTAAAATATACTTTCTGATTCATACAATACGTGAAAGAATAAGCAAAAACCAGCTGAGCTTCCATTTCTATCTATGTCCTAAAGCTACAAGCTGGTTCACTAAAACCTCTCACATAAAATCGTAAAGGGTAAAAAATTTATAGCCACCTCAATCCATATGAAAGAGTGTTGTTCTAGAACAGGAAGGAGATTCCGGGGTTGTATCGCAAAACATCCCTCTGGTAAATCTTCCCTGGGAAAATTGAAAGAAGGGATCTTGAAACGCGATGGATTAGGCTTGATTTGCTAGGTCGTTAGCGCTTATGAATGTGCCATGGAAACCATAAGGAACTCTTGATGGAAGCTTGACTATGGCCTCTAATTCCATAGTCATGGCATTAACAATTTGTAGCTCTGATTTCCATGCCTTTTCGTCGTGCACGAAGGCTAGAATATATCCGTCATCTTCTGCTTCACAATCAGGATCTCGCGGGAGGAAAAATGGCTCGCCACCATATTTTTCATCACCATAAAAGTACTTGTTCACTTCACCTGTGAAAAGATCAACTTTAGCAAAACCAGAAACTTTAGGCCATGGCTCTGCAATGGCAAGATACGCGTAGCGGGTTTTTCTCCCGAGCTTGTTTCTGTTCACCATTCCTGCCTCTAAATTCACTTGATCCTTCTCCGACATGATAGGCCTCCTAGAAGATTTTCCAGTCTTTAAATTTAGTCGAATTTCGGATAAAACACTCTTCAATCCTTCGTCACATTCGTTGAAAATTGAGTCGGGAGGAGTCATACATGAACCAATGACCACAATTTCATCAGTTTCTGGTTCTTCCCATGCATTCCAGAGGTGAAAGCAAAAGCAATCAGGCACTTCAACCCACTTCATACACGAAGCATCTTTCGCGTACTTATCCAATACTCCAAACCTCGATACTTTTTCCTTGTCATACACGACGGGCGAGCCACCTCTTATCATTTCCGACATCTTGAACACCACTTGCTGATCAGGCACAATCACAAAATTCTCTGTAATAGCAAAATCATGCATCATTGTTGGCTCCGAAACTGGGATTTCGACATCCTCGGACTTGTGTCCATTTCTTGAAAATCTGAAGTACTTCAGATAAGGCTTCTGTATCACATCGTAGCTCAAGGCAAAGAGTTCACCGGAAATTGGGTCGATCTTCGGGTGAGCAATCATGGTGGATTTTAGCTGCTCGTTGAAATTGTATCGTTCGACAGTTTCAAGATCACCAGATGCAGTCACACGAACATGGTAAGGCAAGTCATCTTCAGACATGGCTAATAACCGGTTGTTGAAATAGGCCAAACCGGCGTTGGCCACACCGGTGCCTCGACTATGATCAACAAGGCCAAACATTCCTCTGGCGTAGAAAAGCATCAATCTAGCTATACCAGTGTGGCCATGTAGTTCGCCAATGGCTTTGGGAAAAACCGGGCGCCCCAAGGACCGTTCTTGAACCAACCTCTGAGTTTCAGTGAATCTACAAGCGTAACTCGCAGAGCCATCCTTGAATTGCACAGTGTGGATCATTCCATCTCCATCAAAGAAGTGATGACCCGCAATTGGCTCGAATAGTGGATTGGCACCGTTTCTCACATACACTCCTCGAATAGATTCCGGGATTTCCCCTGTCACCGGAAGTCTCTCCCTGACGGGCTGTTCTGGCACAGGAGAGAAATTCCCGGCAATCTGAACTTTCGGGTCTGCTGTTTTTGGCAAAGGGTGCTCAAGTTCGTGCATAGTCAATGCATTCTCCACAGCGTCCAAGCCCATTGAAGCTGCTTTTTGAATAAAATTCCATTGCATCTTCGAATTTTTCTCCTTTTCGACAGTAGAAGGAACTGTAAAAGAAGGTGGCTTTGGTTTATGAATGGTAGATTGCTTTGGATAATGGATAGTTTGTAGAGAGCAATTTGTTTGATGAGGGATTTTGTGCCTAACCCAAGAACTAGTTGAAGGTGTTACAGCAGCAGCAGCCATGGCTTCGCAATTCTGTATAAGTGAAAGTGAGACTGCGTGTTTTCAGTGTGTGTATAAGGTGTGCTATTTTTGAGTTTGGATAGAGTGAGTATTTTGGTCGATGAATGAGAAAGGCAGAGAGTGTGGAGTATATATAGAATTATAGAGGGAATGTGGAGAAGGAAGTCCACCTCTTAGAGGAGAACCACGTGTTGGATAAAGGAGGAGGTAGACTGGACCGGACTGAACCGGATCAGACTTTCTTTTTTTTTAAATTGATTTTGGTTATAAAGACGAATAGTTATCTTTAGTTAGTGCTCGTTTGACATGACTTTTTATTTTTTGGAGAAAATTACCTTAATTTGTTTGAAAATTAATTTTCAAAAGCAATTTTTATTTTAAAAATACTTTTAGAAGAAGTCATATTATATTAATTTCATCTAAAAGCACTTTCATAAAATGATTCTAACGGGATTCAAAAATAACTTTTCGGTCTCAAAACTTCCTTTTGAATTTTTAAAAACTATGTCAAACGGGCCTTTACTATTGATAGGTTTTGGAATATTTAGATTGACGTGACGATTTGTGTTAAATATCTAAGGATTTAAAAAAAAAATATTTGACTTTGAGAAAATTATTGAAACTTTAACGACCCTTTATGTAGAACTTTGGAAAGTTAAAAGTTGCTTCTGAAATTAAAAAAACTGTTTTTAACATGTTATGATAATTTTTTAAAAGTACTTTGCTTCGCTTGAAGAGTTTTTGGAGAAAACTAATTTACGTTATTTTGTTCTAGATGTTCTTCTACAGAAAGTAGAAACCCTATTAAATGGACTCTAACAGCATTACAAACAACATATTCACATTTACCGAAAGAATTATTTTCAACTTATTCATAATAACGCAAAACAACATATTCACATTTACCAAACTGAAGAATTTTAGACAATAATGCTACTTGTACAGTTTTTTCCTTACATTGGACATGACATCCTCTTTGTTTTCAAAAATTGTGGACGAAAAAAGTGTTTTTTTATTTTATTTTAAACTATTCAATCATGTGTTGTCACATAGCATAATATAAATAACAATATAAAAAATAATATACATGTAGCATTATTGCTATCTAAAATCCCGCGTTTTGACCTCTAAGAGTGATTTTCTCAACACGTGGCGGTCAAATTAGGGATCTTAACCTAAATGTAGGTCACAACACGCTTGTCCCTACAGACACTAAACTTTTTTATCCGGTTCCCGTTTGAAAACCATGCCACTTCATGACCCAAATGTTAATTTTTAATTAGGTTTTAGTTAGACTATACTTTAATTTAACTTTTTTATTTGAAATTTTGAATATCCAACAAACTTGTCCCTACTCGTCTTTAGGAGTTGTTGGATAATTTGTAAGTTTTTCGAGTTTACGAGGAAATTATTATGAGGTATTCTTCGTCAATTTTTTATGAAAAGTTTGATCCCGCACGTGACGAGTGTACTGAAAACGATATGTATACCAGCGATATTATAGTAAATAAAGATTCTGAATAAGACTCGTCGTCATCTATTTATATAAAAAATAAGTATATGCACGCGTAACCTCCTTCTATGTGGGATTTTTGAGCCACTACCACTAACTCAAGATGTTTTTTTAATCCCTTTCTTGGCCATTGCCAAGTGCGCCAAGATCAATCACCCATTAAAAAAAGTAATTAATCTACCAAAAAAGGCTGATTCACAACTTCAACACATTCGATTTTAATCACATTTAAACAATTTTATTAATATTTTTTAATTATTATATAATTAAGCAGCAACAATGTTGAATGACACTCTAGTCTGGAAATGTTCTCATGTTCCCATTGTCATATTTCAACTACATAATATTTTAAATTCATTAGCTCCACAATATGTTGAATACATGAATGTGATAATTATTAATCAATCTTGATCAGTACCTATTATTTTTATTCTTACATATGGCTTGTTTGGTAGGATAAATCTTATTGTATCTTTGTTTCATCCCTATTATTTTCAAAATATATTTTTCATTTCTTATTTTTAATTGCTCATTTTTCAATAAAATAATATTATACGCAAATAAAAAAAATTCTTATTTTTTAACCACGCGTTTTTCATATTCCAAAATACATTTTGAACATAGAAATGGAGCTCAAACATGCTCTATATTTAGGGTACTAGGGTTCTATATATAAGAAGATTAATCCGTTAAGTGGAGTGATATGTCTTATAGTAAGCCAATTATTTAATTCATGTCTAACTTACGTAAGAGTTCACACATTTTCAACGATTCTTCTTCGAACAAAGTATATTGTTCCTCCTTCGAGGAACATTTTATCAATTTCCCTCAAAAGCGAGAACAATTACATGATCTGTAACAAGGTCTAACTCCTCCAGTGCGTTTGGAGTAACAGCTTCACATGGATACAACCATTTTAAGAGTCAACTATGAGTTTTTTCGATCATCAGGATCCAACTTATAGAGCCCACAGCCTTTGTTTGGCCGCAACTGAAATCAATCATGTGTGTTCACATAGCTAAGTTCGATACCTACCTATGATACATCTAGTACAAAACCAAACTCCCATGCAAATGTTAACTTCGATTAATATAATCATTTATGAGCTTATCATCTATTCCATGTCTAATCGACGCAGACTTTATTCGCACTTGTAAAATACAGTATTAAAAATCATTCGACTTTTTCGGCATCGACATTTATTAGATTATACTTCAAAAACATATGCTAACAACCATATCTTGACTCCTATTGTGTTTATAAAGATTGGTTTAATATTGATCTGTGGTATTCTTAGTGTCATGGATGACTCTAACAAATAGAAAAAGGATCATATAAAAATATTTGGTAGAGCATATACACAATATAATTAGTCAAAGAAGGCCATCTTTTTCATATCTGATGCCTGCCATATCTACCTTTTATATTAAAATTCGACATTCATAAACTATATGCGTACGTGTTCACTTGTGACAAGGTTTTGTTTGGTTGTCATTCTCCATTAAAAATTTCTTAATACTTTTCTAATCAAAATAATAAAAATTACATCTTGTTTATAACCAATCCTAATAATTGTCATTTTTTAATAATAATTGTTCACTATTGGATGTATAGTTGATGATTACGTAGTTGATTAATGTCCCTTTTTAAAAGGTTTTTTTATTTACAATGTTTAATTGACTATGAATTACTCTATCGATGTCCATAGATATATGAAGTGTGCTAGCGTAAATATGCGAGCAAGAAAGAAAAGAAAATGATACGAGATAAAGTATTATATATTTGTCCGTGTTAGTTATACAATACGAACAATTGATTCTCAAGCAAGGAATTCGTTGAAAATAATCTATATGTCGTTTTAAGATGACGTACTCTCATTGGACATAATTGAACATGAAAATTAACGAAATTTTATTACACACTTATCTAATAACAACATCTTGACATGATTAAATTTTTAGGCTCTTAGTTTTCAAGTTAATTGTTCATGTTGTAGGGTTTCGAAATTCTTCTCTAATTTGTTGAGAATATTCTTTATGTTCAATAGAGGATTACATAAAAAATAATTAATTCAATTTAAATTAGGAGATTGAACCATCTAAAGTCTAAGAGTAACGTTATTCATCCCAAGTGTGTTTACAAACACAGTCTAGGTGACGTTAATGTGACATTAAATGATAGGTGAAATTAAATAAGTCATTTAATTTCACCTTTCATTTAACCTATCATTTAGAGCCACCTAGACTGTATTTGTAAACACACTGGGGATGAATAACATTACTCAAAGTCTAAACAAAGTCACTAATGATTATCCTAATCCCTAATTAATGCATCTTGACCTTGGGATGCATGCCAAATCATGTGTTTCTCTTGAAGTCACATTAATAATCATGCATCAACCATTTGAACAAGCAAATACCTTAANTTACAAACACAGTCTAGGTGACGTTAATGTGACATTAAATGATAGGTGAAATTAAATAAGTCATTTAATTTCACCTTTCATTTAACCTATCATTTAGAGCCACCTAGACTGTATTTGTAAACACACTGGGGATGAATAACATTACTCAAAGTCTAAACAAAGTCACTAATGATTATCCTAATCCCTAATTAATGCATCTTGACCTTGGGATGCATGCCAAATCATGTGTTTCTCTTGAAGTCACATTAATAATCATGCATCAACCATTTGAACAAGCAAATACCTTAAAATCCACACGACAAGGTTATTAAAGCACGTGACTCTTTTGAGTACATCAATATTGAAAGTTGGGTATTCGTT